>JAWQEG010002339.1:0-150623 GCA_033782935.1 Petrolisthes cinctipes
TTCAACAAGGGAAGATGAGACAAATATACATACGAGCAAAAAGGGAGAAAACGAAAGACGGAAGACTGGAAGTATGGGTAAAGTAGGGGCTCGAATATAAATGATGTTGAAAGGAAGGATGAAACATGAACACGGGAAGGAGGGGACAATGAAAGCGAAGGGGCGAAGGGAGGTGACAGGAAGGAGGAACGACAAGAAAAAAAAAAACATAGAAAGGTATAGACAAAGGAAGTGAGAGTAAAGGAGGGAAGACGAGAATGAACACTGGAATGATAAGGAAGGAAGAAAGGTAGGGAAGAGTAGCAGAACAACAAAAGAAGGTAGGGAAGAGTAGGAGAACAACAAAAGGAAGGAAGGGAAGAGTAGGAGAACAACAAAGGTAGGTTACAGAGTGGGGAGGTAGAGGGGGTTGGTATGAAGAGTTAGGAGAAGGGGTGAGGGAGGACAGGCGAGGAAGACCCACATCAACATTCTTCATCCCCTCCCTCACTCACTCCCTCACTCCCTCCATCCCCTTTCCTTTACTCCTCCCGACACTGACACAGCACTAGCATAAACCCTGAAGATAATACGATTTCAGCCCCAACCATATATACATACTCATAACAACATAAACACAATATATGTATCATTTTATTATCAGACAATCAATCATACACACTAACCACACAAAATCAGTCGTAAAAATTCTGACCCTAAACACCCACCTATATAGATACCTAACATACCTCCCCACACACCCACAAACAACAACAACAACAACAACAAAAAGAACACTCTTGTCCCACCCCACACAATCGACCTTACCACAACAATCATCCCACTAGGCTACTGCCACGTCAGATCAAAAAACACTTGCCATATTATCACAACATTGCTTACTGACGTGGCCGACTCAGCAAGCTTGTTTGTCAGTCTTGTAGCCTTGACAGACATCAAAATTCGTGAATATTAATATATATTCACCCATTTTCGTCGTTGCTTTTTTAGTTGTTTCCCGTGTAGCCAGGATATTTGTTTTGCTTATATTTCAAATTATCTAAGTTAGGGGAGTACCAAATTAGAATGGCAACCTACATAATTATATATAGAAAGACTAAAATAATTTTTTTTATTATATACTGGTGGGAACTATGAGCCAACTGTACCCTATACATATATTGGCCAAAAATAAAATTGGCACATCTTGATAATTTTGCGAGTGCAAGGAAACAAAATTAATATCTGGCATTACAATTTTTATTCCTAACAGCCTCAATTCTTACCCTACTGTCATATTTCCTGTGTATAGGTAATGTAGGTAAGCATCACTAGAAATGCACTGAGACATAAGTTAATCTACTGTGTATCCAATCCTATTATACAAGTACAGTATCAAGGTGTATAAACTACTGTATATCTCTGGCCAATTGAGTAACACACACACACACAGAACTAGGCATGGTAAGAAAAATGTTCTAGTTGTTAAATTTTTCTTACCATGCCTCTCTCTCTCTCTCTCTCTCTCTCTCTCTCTCTCTCTAGGAGTCTAGATGTTGGAGCCATGTTTACGCCGTACATAGCCGGAGCAGAGAGGGTTATTGAGGTTGAACCAACAGGAAGATCGATATCTCATCATTTATCTAATCTTTAACACAATGAAAACTCACTGACCTGTCTGTAACGTAATGATTGAATACTACACGTCAGCAAAGAATCAATCAAGTACTTCATATATAATTACTTTCCATCCTGTGTTTATTTTCAGCCTATTCGACCTACTAAATAGACTAATTGCTGTTTCTAAGCATAGTCTGAGGGATTAGTGCCTCTTAAATCGCAAATATTTGATGTTTTTAAAGATTATTACAGGTATAATTATCATTAATCATCAGTACAGGTGTTATACAAGCTAATTATGAGGAAAGATGCTAATACTCGTAAGCAGATGCCACGAATAGAAACGAAGATTTAATATGAAGCCTAACATGCCACGAATAGAAACGAAGATTTAATATGAAGCCTAACATGCCACGAATAGAAACGAGGATTTAATATGAAGCCTAACATTATAGCAAACAAAATAATTAAATCTTCCCCAGAGTGTGTATGTAAGCCTGTACGTTGTAGCAATATAATCCACATGGAGCAGTTGCGCTTTAAGGGGGAAGTACAGTCGGCAGCATAAATTCGCGTCTATCTTTTGTATCTATATTAATGCAAATATTACCAGATAGTTACATTCTGAACCAGTCTCTATTTTGACAACATACGTAATTTACCATATGAGAACTATATCTGTCATCTCTGCATTAAAATTGTATTATAACATCACTATAGCTAATACATACGCAGGTGGAAATGAAGCGAACTTATGCTGCCGACTGTACAGTGTTGGCAAATCTGAAGCAACCTACTGATTCCTCCAAACTATTCCAAGCAACAGGACACCATTATTTTTGTTCGTCTGGTCCTGTTTCCTGGCATACTTTGGGAGGAATCATGGCATTCCAATGTAACAAAAGTGAATTACCACCTTAACCCATAATAATGTAAGACTTTACGATCGTTTACTAATTCCTGACATGCAAAGGGAATTAGGCTATAGGAGTGGGTTGGTTGCTTTGCTCAACAACTAACACAAAAGATGAAAAATACAAGAGCCGAAATCTTTATTCGGCAATACACAAATAGGTCTGATTGTGCTATATTTATTATATAATTACAGAAGCATAAGGAACACAGATGGAATTCGAACAAACAACAACAGACTTAGTAGTTTTGCAGCTCGTAAAAAAAAAAATAATAATAACTGCTCTCCCTGACGTTTATTTCACTTTGGTTCAGTAAACACCATTTGTGAACGCAGTCTCCATTAGTCAACTGCTAAACAAATAATAAATCACTCTATTAATACACCCTACTAATGCATTCACCTTGGCACCTGAACACACAAAATGTATAGATAGAGAGAATGGCAACGCGACGCACTTTACACCCCTCCCCTCCACCCTCCACCCTCACAGCAGTTACATGACGTCACACTTGTCAACACTCCTCCAGCCAGCTTAAAGTCGTCCCAATATTTCAGGCATTTCTCAGTATCTGGATTGCAATTTAAACAGCCACAAGTGATGAGGTTATCACACTAATCAAATGTTTATGAATATTGCCTAAGAGAGAGAGAGAGAGAGAGAGAGAGAGAGAGAGAGAGAGAGAGAGAGAGAGAGAGGTCACTGGGCTCTCTACGTCTTGTGTTGTACCCCATGTGCCTCTTCCTCTGTGCTTTGATTCCTGACACACACACACACACATTCTCTCTCTCTTTCTCTCTCTCAGTAACGTATCATTCCTCATCGATCTACTGTCATGCATCTCGTGCTTCCTTCACACACACACACACACACACACACACACACACACCACCTAATATTTCTTCCCTCACTCACCCTATCCCTCGAACTTTACTCTAGCACTCCTCGCTCTCTCTCTCTACGTTCTCCCTTTTGCTACCACCCCTGCGTTCATTTGTCTTCTCTCCTTCCTCCCTACAACGCTCTGCTGCTTGACACACCCCTCGTTCTATCTCTATTATCGTAAATATGAAACGTTATCATTAACACTTAACTGTATTTTTACAGTGCAATGTCTCGCCACTCATATCTAAACACGCAATCTCTTCCGACTCGTACAGAAGCTAATGACCCGATCTGAAAGAAACGTGGAGGTCACAAAAGTTACCCCCAACTTATATCTTTCCGTTGCTGCCTTCATCAGCCAGTTATTTCCCAATATAGGCTTCCGGAATTTCCTGAGCTGAACCAAATTGTCTGGGAATTGGTAGGCTGGGCTGAAGGGGTGTGGTGGCATACCGGTACTTCCTCTTATAGTCTATGAACATAACCGATACACCTGCAGTATTCTAATGGAATTCTAACCTCGTCTTTATCTGTACACTCGCTTCCTTCACTGTAAAACCTACGTAACGGTACTCAAGACCATACAATGTCCCACTGTAAATGTGTACCGAACTCAAACCTTCAATCACTTCCTCGTAAATAATAATGAGAGAGAGAGAGAGAGAGAGAGAGAGAGAGAGAGAGAGAGAGAGAGAGAGAGAGAGAGAGAGAGAGAATATGAATATAAATAACAGTGTTCCCTCACGTCCCACTACATTATAATTATATCCAGGACTAGAGTAACTTATTATTACCCTTAAGCACCTTGCGTAGACTATACAATAAATCTCGGTGTAGTGAAGGAAAGGTGATAATTTATTATATTCATATCTCTCTCTCTCTCTCTCTCTCTCTCTCTCTCTCTCTCTCTCTCTTATTTACGGTAGTTCTCGTTTATCTTGTGTCTCCCCTCTCCTCCCTACTTCTCTCTTGGCGTTGTCATGTGTGAAGTTCCTGACCCTCTTTTCTCTCAACCTGCCTCCTCACTCTTCTCTCTTTTACCCCCGTTACACACTTCCTTCTCACTGACTGCTTTGTTTACTTTCCTTTATTACGTTTACTTTGTAAATCTGCCTTTTTGCCAAACTATCTATCTGCCTTGAAATATCTTGCCTCTGTGTTATAAAGGCGCGCGCACGAAAAGAAAGAAAGAAACAAACAAACACAGACAAACGATCGCGAGGGGAATTCTCCAAGCTCAAACGTTAGTCTTTAAAACTAGCCATAACCAGTTCTCTCAACAAATATTTCCTTTGTGCAGGGAGTGAGTGGGTTCACTTAGTACTTTGGCTATCAAGCCTAAAATACTGTACAGGTCCTTTCTCTCCCTCTTTGTGTGTGTGTTAAAAAGAAGATCGTCTACTAGTGTATAATTATTTAAGGGGGTGATATACTTTTGTTACAGTACATTCTAGTGTATTATTTCCTCCAAAGTATGCCAGGAAACAGGACCAAGTTAACAAAAATAATGGTGTTTTATTGCTTTGGATAATTTGGAGGAATCAATTGCTCCAGATTTACCAACACTTTACTATCCCCTTAGGCTAACCTTGCTGACAAAGAGGAAGTGGGATAAGAAACCACTTCCCCATACATACCTCGAACTTTTTATTTACGCTAGGGGGGAAAATACACCAAGAGTACGACCAGGCAGGATCACCATTAATTCCCTCATCTTGTTTAGTCAGTTTTTGTTGTAGAGGGCGCTGGCTGGTAGGCTTTGAATACTGGAGTGATCTTCATACTTACAAATACTGGAGTGATCTTCGTACTTACAAATAATGATACGATACTTACAAGAGTAATTTGACATTTATTAATTGTGTGATTATACGGTATCCATACCCACAACCTCCTCAACAAACGGTATATACATTTTTTTTGCCATTAATACACACACGGTACTGTAACAAAAATCACCATACAAAAAGAATAAGAAAGAAGTATCCAGGAAAAAAAAACTTTCATAACAAGCAATATGATACTTTGCCATAAGTTTTTTTGTCGTTTCTGAAAAAATATTGTCACAAGAAAAGAGAAATTGAACAGTAAACAAACAAAACTACTTCAACTCTGTACTGCTGAAGAGGGAGATAGAAACGTCCAGAATAAATACTTTGTCTATAAAAAGTGGGTTTTTCTCAGCATTCTGCTCTTCACGTCATTGTGAATCACCACTCCAAAACAAAACTACTACAGTGATATCTATGGCCATATGATCTAGAATGCCTCCAGAAACACAGTGTATACTTTTCTTTTTATTTATTTTTTTATTCTAATTGATATTTGTGGGTGTGCTTCAGGTACAAAAATAAGTACCTAACTTCTCAATGCGTGTAGGGATACAAAAACACAAGTCGTGATAGTATAGATAGACGACCAAGTAATGTTAATGCTACCAGTCCTTCCTGCTGACGGCATACATCAAATTTATATGAGTAATGACGCCACCCAGAGAGGGAAGAACTAATCCATACCAGGCTTCCTTTAGTCCACACACACACACACACCTGCTGCGCTATACACGTGACAGGTGCTATGCTATACATGGGTGAGATGTGGCTTCTGGGGCGGTATGTGGTGGAGTTTGGTGGTCTCAGTGGTGGTGGTAGTGGGGATGGGGGTTGTGGTGGCGGTGGGTTGAAAATGTGTAGGAGGAAGATGTATGCATGAGCTAGAAATGGGAACAAAATAGGATCCAGAGCCAGACAAACACAGTGATGAGCAGGTAGGTAGATAAATAGGCAGGCAGGCAGGCAGGCAGGCAGGTGGGTAGGTGGGTGGGTTGGGCTCAGTAGGGTAGAAGCAAGGAAGGTCAAGAGCATGTGGTGTGTGTGAGTGAAAGGGAGAGAGAGGTCTTGTATATCTGTGTGACGTAGCAGTGCACGGAAGGGGATGCAGGGAGATAGGAGGGTTGGTGGCAATGGTGGTGGTGGTAGTGGTAGTAGTGAGATAAGGGCAGTGCCAAGTCGATGGGTAATGAAGAGGAGGGGTGGGCTCTTGTTGTATGGCCTCACGGGTGGGTAAGGTATGGAGATAATGGGTAATGACACGTCGGTATAGCCTGGTAGAGTGGCGAGGTGATAATATGGTCAAGGACAAACTGCTTACTTTTTGTACCGAGTCGTTTCTGGGTATAGGCTAGTTGGGTGGCTCGTGATGGGGCAGTGTGGTGTGTGGTATGAAGTTTGTTTGGTGTGGTGAGAAATGAGGTGTGGTATTTAGTGTGTGTTGTGGAGAGAATTGTAGTAGTGTAGCATTGTGTTGTGTTATGTGGTGTTGGGTGTATTGTGGTAGGGTGGGATTGTGTTATGAGTTGCGGGTGAAAATGTGGAGGGATAGTAGTGTGTTGTGTTGTGTGGTGGGGTAGCAGTGTGTTGTGTTGTGTGGTGGGGTAGCAATGTGTTGTGTTGTGTGGTGGGGTAGCAGTGTGTTGTGTTGTGTGGTGGGGTAGCAGTGTGTTGTGTTGTGTGGTGGGGTAGCAGTGTGTTGTGTTGTGTGGTGGGGTAGCAATGTGTTGTGTTGTGTGGTGGGGTAGCAGTGTGTTGTGTTGTGTGGTGGGGTAGCAGTGTGTGGTGTTGTGTGGTGGGGTAGCAGTGTGTTGTGTTGTGTGGTGGGGTAGCAATGTGTTGTGTTGTGTGGTGGGGTAGCAGTGTGTGGTGTTGTGTTGTGTGGTGGGGTAGCAGTGTGTGTCGTGTTGTGTGGTACTGGCAAAGCTCCCATCTACAAAGCCCAACGCGACCCCAAACTGTGGTCTCGCCCAGTAAACCTCCCTTAGCATTCAACCTCATTCTCCCAAACCTGGATTATGGTCCTGCATCTTGAATATTACTCTTTAGTCTCATGACCTCACCTATCTATTATTCATCCAGTCTTAAAACTCAGCATACAAGGTTTTTCCACTAAGTTCAAGCTCACTGATAGACCAGAACAATGGAGCTTGTATTGACTTTTATATAATTACTTACATAAACTGACTATCTTTTAACAATCAGACAATCATTATTCAATTTTCATTCTCAGACTATCAAGATCCGAACTGTAACCTTCTCATAACATTCCACTTTCTAAACCTTCATGTGCGGAAAGGAAGAAAAAGAGAAACAAATTCTAAACAGGAATTAGTCAATCAATATACAGTATATGCAAGAAAGGAAAATAATTTAATGTCGAGTACAACTGGAGGGTGCGTATCGAATGGTGTCAACAACTAATAAATTATTCTATATGGGATCACCGTTGTATTGTGCGCACCATCACCAAAGTACACTCGAGCTCGTAAATTCGCGACCACGTACTTAGATGTTTATGCCATTTGAGCCGGTAACATTTATTTGGTGAAGAATCAAAGGTGGAACGTAGTAGAGGGACAAAATACAATCTTTCACCTACAATGACACCTTCCCCACACAGCGTTACCAGCTCAGATGACATAAACAATTGGGGAACGTAGTCACGAATTTACGAGCTCGAGTGTATCATCATTAACACCACTAGATAATAACACAGGATAAAGACCACCGTTGATACTTGTGTGTAAGTGGTGTATCGATACGTTGCCGAAACCCAAAGGTCATAAACACACGTACCATAATCGATATTGTTGTGTTATTATTTCCCTTCGTTTATTGTTGGACCCCATAACCCTTAGATCAATGGGGGCGATCCCAACTGACGTATAAAAGTAGGTAATGACGTATAAAAGTAGGTACTGCCGTCCACTCCGTCCCAAGCTACCTCCCTTCCCAGCAAACATTCTACCATTTTCACAGTTCTTCCCTCTTTCTCCATTCCCTTTTCCTCTACTCCGCTTAAGGTAATCATGGGAAAGGAAGTAAAAAGCAACGTTGAGTGCCAATAAGTTAATGAGAGCAAACAAATGGAGGAGACACACAAATATACAGATTAGTGGGAAGGAAAGGAACGCAACCATGTATGCAAGACGTGCCAAATGTAGGCCAGCTGGTGACATAACAGGCAGCATGGCAATCAGCTGATCCAGTGTAAACAAAGCATTCTAATGACGGTATAGGTGATAGTAATGGTGGAGGGGCACGAGGCAAAGGTGGATATAGAGGGAAGGAGGGGATCTGAGAGTGGTGAAGGATGCTTGGTACGAGGGAGGCAGAGTGGATGGGGGTGAGGAAACAAGGAAGATGATAAAGGAGGAATGGGGGCAGATGGCACGGTGTAAGGAAACAACGGTGTGGGTGTGTGGTGATAAAGAGAACAAAAACAAAACTAAAAACAAAGACACACACAAAATAAAAAAAAAAAGTAAGACAGGAAGAAGAAAGATGTTGGCAAGGGATTGGTAGGGTACTCTTTGCCTTGCCAACAAGGGTACTATTCTCACTGTGTAGTTGTATACAAATACTATCAATCCAACGCACAATTTTCGCATTTGTGCAGTACCACAGTCTAAATTCAGTATTAGGAAGGATAACATCGAGTCACAGTAGGTTTATATGATGGGCTTGTACGGTCACTACGTAAACATTATTTATCCCGTGGCAAACGAAAGTCGAAGTAAAGTTTGAAATGACTCGAACAGCGCTGTACATCCGTGTTTACTCATCACCAGAGAGGTGTTAAGAGATATTTAAGTGCCGTGGTAAGGCAACATCAGGTTACCAATGTACCGTAGTATATTGCCACGTGTCAACGAACCTTACGTAAGCTCTTTTCAATCTTAGTTTCAATCACTGTCCATGAATTCAGAGGGAAAAGTATACGACAAAGTTTCACCAGGCAGTTTTCATTACTCTGAGACTCTGACAAGGAATTACAGTACGACGAACTAGTTCTATCCAATAAGACACCTACTTACTTCTTTTCCTCTTACCATCACTCACCCACACCTTGGTAACCCACTATCACTGGCATTAGGCTACACCAAGTTACCTCAATCAATACACACACAATTACTTCCTCCTCACCCACAAAGCTAATAACCTCATTCATGTCTCTGTCGTTCTGTTCAAGAGAATCTAACATGCCATACTTTTTCATATATATAATCTCCTTCCCATATAATAAGCCTACAAACAAATGTGGTTGCAACACTTACGCTATGCGGTCTACGGCAGCCTCGTCGTCGTCAGCGTGTCTGTGTGGGGGCAGGTGAGCGGCCTCCCTGCGGCGGTAGCGAAGCACCACCACGTGGGACGCCACAGAGAGCAACAGCAGCACCACCAGGAACACCTGTAACAAATATAATAGGTACTGAGTGATGTGCAAATCGATCGACATCTGTAATACGATATATAGCCTATAATTACCGGTATAACAAACACAGAATGCCCTTAACAAATGTTCTTCAACACTGTGTGTGTGTGTGTGTGTGTGTAGGGTAGGCTACACAATCGAGTGAGTGGTATTTGCAGGCACTAATGTCAGTAAACCCAAACAGATGTACGACCCATTACATTAATCATTTCTGATCTTAGAAGGGTTGTTATCGAAAAGAATTGTCTGGGCGACCTAAACACAAGAGAACATGACGGCAAATACTAATCTGTCTATCAACGTCAAGTCGTGCCTCCTGTTGTTATTAAATAGCGAAGAGGAGACATGACAACACATCAATCACACACACCCCACCAAGAGAATTGATTTTCGTGCAAACATATCGGCTGGAATTAATTTCTTATATTTTTCTCTCTCGTCATTTACCGAATAGGCTACCTATAAATTATCAATGTGTGTGTGTGTGTGTGTGTGTGTGTGTTGTCAAGTGCATGAAGGAGGGCGGAAGCAGTTATGGTGGGCGGTGTAGAGGCCACGTCCACACAACACACACAACTATACCTCTCCTCCCCTTCCCCTTCTAACACTCATTACGGTACAACATTATGAGTTTGGCATCATAATGTCTAGATCAATATTGTGGCGTTTGGCGAGTGTTGTTTGGGAGCACATGCATAGTAATTATCAACACTGTACCGTATTCCAAATGGCTCGAGGAGGGATTTTAACCACTCAGAATGTTATGATTAGCTTGGGTAATGGCAATGGGGTTTGGGATACTGGTGGGTTTGTCCCTTTTACGGCCCATTACACCTTCGGCTGAGTGTTCATCATTAGGTTACACAGAGTACAGACCTATAAGACCCTGTGCTGGCAGAGTCATCACCAATGACGTCAGTTACTGTCACCGGAGTTGACCGTTGCAAGCGATAATACGGGGTGATTTTTTTTTTTTTTTTTGGGTGATTTTGAAGGTCTTTGATGTCTCCAAACTCTGCCACGAAACAGATCTCTTATTAGTACCAATGAGAGCGTCTATTTTCTGCTAAAGTTTGGAGGAATCAGTAGCCTTTTAATTTACCAACAAGAAAATCTCCCCTTAAGTTGTCAATGAGCCAATGTCACCCCCTCATTTATTACAGGCTGTTTAACATGACATATTTTATTTCCATTGCGAGGAATGGCATTATGGTTAAAAATTCCCTTCAGCAAATCACATATTTTTTTTAACACAGGAATTATGGTACCCTATAATTTCACAATGTCTCTACTACTACATTAAAATTTTGCATATCCATAATGTTGTTGATTACCTTAATGTCCCCCACACACACTCATTCCCGGATATGACCTCTATTCTAATGCATCCCCTTTACTTCAGTCTGTAACCTTTATCACACGTGCGAGGGAGTTAGGGTCTGGGATGTGGGTGGGGTGAACCAGTTGTCATTACACTTGTTATAACCATAATGTTCTGACACAACTGAGGAAGGGTGAGTTTAAGAGGGTAATTCACTTTTGTTACATTGGAGTGCCTTGATTCCTCCAAAGTATGCCAGGAAACAAAACCAGAAGAGCAAAAATAATGGTGTGTTCTGTTGCTTGGATTAGTTTGGAAGATTCAGTTGTTCCACATTTACAAACACAAAATTCTCCCCTTAAGAAAGCCTTGTCCTTATAAACAACGACAACTGCATTCTCCTGACTTCCACAAAATGAGATTTAAAGTCATGAGGAAGCAGTACAAACGTTCAAGGGTAAAACACCATAAAAAATAACACTTTTACCAATTTTTTTTTTTTTTTTTTTTTTTTTTTTAATCAGATAATATGCCTGGACCATCGCCAAACTTTATTCCAAAATTATAACGAAAAAGTAGGTCTTCAATCATTGGCATTTGACTTGTACTGTCAGCGGCAGAAGTTCCGTCGCCTCACCTGCTTCACCGAGACATGCAGTGTTCATGGACTCGAGAAATACGCACGTTATCAACACCTAATAATATCGAGTCTATGAATATCTCGTGCCTCGGTGAAGCAAGTTTGGCGACAGGACTTTTGCCGCCGACGTACTGTACTCTGCAAACATGATCATAGGTAGTACACTCAAACCCCACGTAACAACAACAGGTCTACAACACACACATTCAAACAAACACACAAGGCAAGTCTGATCACCTTCAATATACTCTGGCAAGGCCCCTCCCCCTCCTTTTTGTAGAGTGCAGTGGTGGTGGTTGGAAGATATGTGACGTGGGACCTTGACGTGGGTGGGGGTGGGGGAGGGAGATAGTAAGGCAGGCGGTAGTGGAAGAGAGGGTGAGTTGAAGTGGGAGAAAATAGTATTGAAGAGGGATGGATGATAGAAAGGAGAAAAGTGGTAGAGAAGATAGTGGAATACAGACAAGAAAGTGTGGAGAGGGAAGATGATGGTGGAATTGAAGATAGTGAAAAAAATCGTCAGCTTGTTTATTATAGGGCTAAACAGTGATGCATTATATACATCCCTATACCATGAGGTGTGGCGAGGAAGGGTAGGTGGAAATAGCCGAGGTAAAAGCTAGCACGGTTGTATAACGGGCAATAAAAGGGACACAGAGGGAGTGGCAGAGGAGGTGGGGGTAGGTGTTGATGTTTGGGGGGGGGGGGAGGAATGGAGAATAGTTAGTGCCAACAGAACCCAAACATTTAGGTAACACAAGGCTACACCATACAAGTACACTTTTACACTGTTGCTATGTACAGACGCGATCAATAGTTCTTACACTTTTATAAAAACAAGAATCAATAAAATGAATAGTTAGTACACTCTAATAAAAACAAGAATCAATAAAATGAATAGTTAGTACACTCTAATAAAAACAAGAATCAATAAAATGAATAGTTTGTACACTCTAATAAAAACAAGAATCAATAAAATGAATAGTTTGTACACTCTAATAAAAACAAGAATCAATATAATGCATCAATAAACAGCTTGAGCCATGACGTTGGTTTGCTTATATAGGCTACCTGTGTTATTGTTAATTAGTTACAAAAGCATGGGCACGAACTACTGACCTCAATACTACCTCTTCATCCATCCACTATATATATCCTTTCCTTGGTGGGTGAAAGTATTCCTCCTCACAACACTTAAGAGTACATCTATACTCTGTCCTTACTGTTCTCTTCACACCCATACAATTACCGTACCTTTTGCCTGTCACTGCCAACGCAATAAGCTTCTTGTTCTTCCTTCAAAGTTCGCTAACTTCATACTCTATTTTATCTCCTCCTATGGCAAAATTATATGGGACTGTACCTTCGGCTGTCATTGTTAATTCGTCCAATCACTATACCATACATATTTGTGACCCCTTCTGATTTACAAATTCGTTCTCAACACTCAGCCTTCTTTAGCTGTATTATATTTTACATTAAATAAATACACATATACCGATATACCGGTACGTACAGTCGGTCTCAGGAATTCATACACAGGAGTATTTGTTACAAGTGGTCTTTAATTTGTACATATGTATTCATTGTTCTGCTGACTGATTCAAGTATTAACCAAATGACATTACTACAAAAATCTGGTGTTAGGAAATTAATGTACTAAGTTTTGTAGTTGCCACGAACCCTTGATGTCACAGGGGTGTATACGAATTCCTGAGGCCGACTGTACATACGTGCCTATATATAGATACATTCAAACATTAATCACACACAACTATTGACTTTTATCCTTCCAACTGGTATCAGTGGTATGTCATACAAACACTTTGGCCTTGTAGCTACCTTCCTAATTATGCACACACAAATAAATAAACATTACATTTTTTATTAACTTTCCATCCTCACTACATTTTTTATCCTTTATATTATACTGTAAAGAAATTGGGACAAAGGCTTGCATTTTATAGCATAGAAATAACGTGAGAGAAAATGAAGACTAAAGAGAAATAAACGAGACCACCAACATCTGCCCATTAAATTACACACATGATCTGCAAGTGTTCTTCACACATGTGTTGAGTAGGCACAAATTAAGAGCTTATTCAGTTGGCAAAATGCAAGATAATAATTTTCTCCTCTAAATTTTGGCTATCCTGCAGAAAAATAATCTGAAGATATCAATAGCTTTTAAGGGGGTATTTCACTGTTGTTACATTGGAGTGCCATGATTCCTCCAAAGTATGCCACGAAACAGGACCTGATGAACAAAAATAATGGTGTTCTGTTGCTTGGAATAGCTTGGAGGAATTAGTTGCTTTAGATTTACCAAATGTGTATTCTCCCCTTAAATTAAATACCTATCATCATCATCATCATCTTGTACAGCCGGCAGCATAAATTCGAGTCCATCTCATGTACTTACTAATATTAATATGACCAGATAGTAGCATTCTGAACCAGTTTTTATTCTAACAACATATTTAATTTGCCATATGAGAAGTGTTTCCGTCATCTCTGTATTCAAATTGTATTGCAACATCACAATAGCTCATACATACGCAGGTGGAAATGAAGCGAACTTATGCTGCCGACTGTACATAGGCTACTACTTGTACATTTAACAAACCTCTCGACAATCCTTACCACCTGCGGTCATACATATTAAATAAGCAAAGATGTAGGCGAATTGGAGTCTACCTATTCCTCCAAACTGTGCCAACAAACAGACTACATCAGTTATAATGTGTCACAGTTTGGAGGAATCGGGAGCCTCACATTCGTCAACAATAATACATATTTAAATCAGCGTCATAGTACATTCCATGACTATACATGTATATTTGTTGGCACACCTGAGTGTAAACAAATGTCGATATATCATTTATGAAAGATTAAATATAGTATAATTCTGTCTTAATTGATGCAATCGTTCAGTGTCACCAGAGTTGACTTGTGCCATAAACCTCTGACAAATTAATACATATACATATAGACACGTGTGTGTGTGTGTGTGTGTGTGTGTATGTGTGTGGTGACATGTGAGGTGGTTAGGCTGGCCGAACCTCAACTCAATACTATTACTTTCCATGCAACATGATCATCACCACATCTCTCACCACATTCCATCCCACACCACCTAACCACAAGCCAACATACACCAGAAAAGCAATATTAAAGATATGAATTTAACTGAGGTAACGATTAAATTTTATTAAAGGTTTTAAGGAGATAAAATAGATATATATATAGTGAGATCCTGTTCCTCTTTTCGACGACTATTTTTCCTCAACAGTATATCCCTCCTGCTTAATCTTATCTGTGTGTTTGTTATAAATGATCACTCCACAATCCAAGGTTATCCGTACCTTAACTTCTCAAACCTTTTTTTATCGTTCGCCCTGTCCCTGTCTATCAACTGTCCGTCTATCATTCAGATTTTATTTGTTTCTGTCAATGGGTCCCAATTTATTTGTCTGTCTCCCTAGTGTGTGTGTGTGTGTGTGTGTGTGTGTGTGTGTGTGTGTGTGAGGTGAAGCGAGACACACGTGTTGGGGAAGTCAAGACACCACTCCACTCTGTGCCAACCACTCCCTGTCACGGCTGTCACCCCCTCCCTCCTAAACCTCTCCCCCCATCAACCAAACTCCTCCACGACCCTCTCTCAGCAATACCCACAACGATAACCACAATAACCATACCTCCCTCCCCCATTACCTTAACCTACACGGCACTCGTTGTCGCCACTACTAACCTAAACTCATCCTTCAAACTAAATGATATTGACTCATTATTGAGCTGTAACCTCCCCACCTATGCCAAACACTCCATCCTCCTTTACTTCTACCAACGAAACTCCCTCCCTATTTCATCTTTCTCCCCTACCCATCCCTCTTCTCCCTTTACCCACATGCAATTCCATTTTTCAACTACATTTCTGTCATTCGATCAATTAGTTACATCCCGTCTAACTATCCACCCACACACATTCCATTTTCTTTAACCCATTATAGTTTCCCCACATTCCTCCCCAGTCTCCACCAAATCCCTCGTCCCTTCCTCCTTCGTGCACACCCTCCCATAATACTGCATCTCAACTCCGTCTCTCCCCATGCACCTCTTCCAATTACACATTTACTTCCCTGACTCCTCTCTCTTTCCTCCTTTGCACGACTCCTCTCCCTTCGCTCCTTTACAAAACAATTCTCCATTTATTCAACCCCACGTTACTTTCCCTCATTACACACGCACCGTTCACAAGATATATTCCCTTCGTTCTTCCAAGCACTACCTCCTCCCTCGGGCACTATTCCTTTCCTTCTTTCCCCTACTCCTCCTCCAAGCGGGCATGTAGGCTAACCAATACTTCCTTCTCAACAACAACGACAACATGTGTACCAATCCCCCTTCACAATACTTTCCTCCCTTCAGGCTGTCCTCCAGGTCCCTTTACCAACCACATCACGCAATAACACTTCCTACACCACTCTGTTCATCATCATCATCACTACCAACATCACATCACGCACCACCACCACCACCACACATTTCTCCCTCACCACATTCATAGTTACCAACGCCGCGCCGCCACATCAATAAAATTCTATCATGCAAAAAATATTCGCAAGGAAAGTAAGAACGTGTTCTGCTATGAATAACCTATGAGTAAGAAATATATTGTTCTGTCCTAGCTAATAATATTGTGATAATATACAGAAACGGAACTCGAGTAAAGACGAAGATGAAAACAACCTAATATATACTGAACAACACTGGTATAAACTTACGTGTCTTTTACGATATAATGAGGACAAGAGAAAATGAGATTGTCGCAGGTAATCAGGATGGAACGAGAAACTACTGACAAAATTACACTAAAAGATAGAACGGAAAGAGAGAAACCGCAATGCCTATCAGACCCTCCTCACCAAAACACAGACATACCAGCACTCAGTACCTTAAGGGGATAGTATACTTTTGAAAGATTGAAGCTCCTTGATTCATCCAAAATATGCCAGGAAACAGACCCATATTAAGAAAAATAATAGTATCCTGTTGCCTGGAATAGTTTGGAGGAATCATTTGCTCCAGATTTACCACCCAAAACAATGTGCTAAATATGGTACCCCTTTAAGGCAGCCATGGCCCTAAGCAGTCTATCTACCAACAAGAGTTTGTCGACACTCAGATGATCGTATGTGTTCATGTATCTGTTTTATTGCTTTGCTTTGTTTTCGTCCTTAAAAAAACGGTATAGTTATTTGGCCACTTCACTTGAGAACCTGGCAACTTCACATACCGTATAAATTACTTCCGGTTTTTTATATTGTACCGCACAACTACAACCAAATTATTTCCAAAAGTTAGGAACAGAACTGAGTGGGTTTCATTCACCGAGAACCATCAGCTAAGGAATATATTTATGCAGAACGCACGTCTGGAAGGTCAACAAACCAAGGTGAGAAAGGAGTCGAGGGAAAATGTGCCGAGGGACGGGACTGAAGGGAAGGAAACTGGTAAGGTGTAACATAAGCCTTGTGTCAGAGTGTATGGTTAATAGGTTTTTTTTTTAGCTTGAAACAAGTATCGTACGGTACCACCAGGCTTACAATACAAGGCAATCGGTCAGGTGACGTTTAGTAAAATATTTAATGCATCAAATTCGACTAAGCACACCATTTATGGACGCTACAGTTCACGCAATTCAAATCAAACAAAAAATTGGCCTCGTTTTAATCTAAGTTGCAAAAATTCGTATCACAAGCAATAACTGCGGTTGTTCTCATAAATCTAAATAAATGTACCGGGTCTATTCATACGACTGAGGAAAAGAAAGCGAGACCTTAAATATTTGTTCACGGAATATTCAAAAGACGACCTTGATCAGAGCCACAGCTGCATCTCTTGTCCCACAAAGAGAGAGAGAGAGAGAGAGAGAACCAACCGTCAACAAACACAGGTTAAAGATAGATGAAGAAAAGACCGCCATATAGCCTCCAAGTATTTATATAGAGATGGGTAATGGCGCAAAGTAGTGTACCCAGGTGTGGGAGTGTATATATATAGCAGAGGTGAGGGGAGAAGCCAAGGGTTATGTTTTGATGGTGACGAACTCTCACTCACTCAATAAGTGTATGTAATAGCTTTTCAAACTCGTGTAAAACAGGCAGGAACATTATATAATATTATGATTCTATACAGGTTCCCTCATAGACTGTAGTCATTGTACACACATACAAACATAATACATACACCTCCACCTGCAAGACATACACTGATGCATACATACACACGCTAACATGCAATGGCAGGATAAAAATAAACCCGTCACCCACCATTCGTCTTCTAAGTTCTAACCAAACGATTGCTAACATGATCGAGGCAAGCCTGCAAGTTCTTTAAAAAAGCCTGGTGTACCCAGCTACCAACATTGTGAAATGGTTGTTGCATCAAGCTTGTCCAGAAACCATGTAAAGCTAAAATACTTGAAAACATCTTACGGCAGCTATTCTCAAACCAGGGGCAAATTTACTCCCTGGGGATAAAGTTACATTGGCAAAGGATTAATATGCCACTGCTGAAAATTAAATATAAAATCTGGGTTACTTTATACCTGGCTGGCTAATTTTTATTTTCTGAGGGGGTATTGTTGTAAATGGCTAAATACATTCTTGTTTACGCTCCATCTAAAATTTTAAATTGATGGCATTGCCGTGTATGCTCAAGTTTCTTTCCCATCCACCAAATTTGCATGTGATGCTCTCCGAGTTTATTTAAAAGACAACTTACTACTACTTAGCACTACACTGAAAATGCTTAGGGATGGTTTTGTCTATGGAGGATACACAGATGATTCACCGAACCCAGGCAGCCTTCTTGTATATAGCTTATGAGATGGTAAAGGACTACTGTCTCCTAACTGTACTATAATACAAGGCTGATGTCTACAAGATATATGTATCATGGCTTAAAACAGTTCCGAGATTCCTGCCATCCATACGGAATACTGTACAGAGCGTGTATCTGGCTATATGTGCATGTACAAATAACAAAGATGAATCACCAGGGTACCAACGGAACCTTGATGGTAGCCTATTGTTTTTGTCGCGTCACCGGTCGACCTTGCACATTCAGCCACAGCGTCAACACTCGTACCGTACTTTAGGCAAAACTTATTTTTTCCCTTTCATAGCAATTTGTTCAGGTATCAGCAACTTATAACTATCAGTACTGCCGGACATTCCAATCAATTTCGTCCACTTTGAGAGAAAATGGTGGAAAGTGGAGCAGGAAGCAGACCATCATGATGCCACTCTGGTGGATTCGTCCTGTTTTACAAAATATTTAAACATAGAAAACCCAGTTTCCATGTCTTTCATATTATGTATCTGCGGCCAGGAAAACTTCAGACAATACTGTACCATATCCTAAAACAAAGCACTGACGGCCACAGGAAATTATGACCCCTTTCTCATTATACCATGATATCAGTATTCATGTACAGTTCACTACCGTTGCGAAAACGACTCCTATGTTATTAATAAGCCCGATTCATACATGTAGTAAGCTACAAGAAAAGTTCACCTTTACCAACAGTGTAAATACGTTATCAACAACTACATAAATTTACATTTTAAACTGCCTCAGTACTTACAGTATCATTCGTTGAACTATATATAACCTTTTCTTAAGATAGACCTATTCTTACCACAGACTATAGGCTATATGGGTTGATGGGACGTGTTGAGCTACCTGTATATTATAGTCATTCACTTCCCTGTACGGTAAAAAGTACCTTTCCGTATTCATCTATTATATATTCCATGAAAATAATTTGAAATACACTTTATAGCTAATAACAAGAGGTCACTGTAAACATGATCCACGAAGTCACTAACGTACGCTAAACCTTATTACTACTGTAAATAAACGGAAACGCGCACGTGATTAATTGGGGGGGGGGGGGTTCTCCTCAGCATAGATATTCTGTCTGTACTACGAGTGTAATGTAGCCTACATAGGCCTACTCATCTCATAAGAGAGAGGGATAAAAGTGACAACACTTGACATAAGGATGAAGTACAGTTATCAGGCTTCGCAGTGATACAAGATACAGATGAGGAGGATGAAAGTCGGTCAAGGATGTCTGCTGAGTATGCGAGACTTCAGTGGGTCAAGTTCCTATGGGCCTTGTCTGACCAGTTTAGGTACCATAACACAAACAGAAACACACACACACACACGTACCCAAGAATTACCGACAACACAAACAATCAATCCTCTATCAGATCAGATAATCTACTATACTACAAACAAACTCACGCACACCCACGCTCTCCAATCTACTTCAAAAAGAGTCACAGTACCTACCGCAGTATGTACACACCATGGAAGAATCCTTGAGTGAGAGGATAGAGAACAATATGATCAAACTTCACAACTAAAGAGATTTAGCACAGTAGGCCTAGGTGGAGTTCCACAGAGATCAATATTGGCATCAGTCATGTTTTTGATAGGCTATAGTATTAATAAGTAACATAATGAACTGGATAAATGTACTGTACTGTACATCAAATCACCTATATTTACTTGGCTTCAGTATTAATAAATAACATACAGTACGGTATTGGATAAATATACTGTACATCAGTTCACCTATAATATTATCTTTTCGGATGATAACAAAACTGTAAAGAGCTATGAAGTGATGGATTCAGAGGTGGAAATTAATATCCTTGCTCACAAATATCATGTATCTTTAATTCGAGTAAACTAGACGACCAAATTTCATGTACAATATGTGAGTGTTAGCCAAAAGTAAAATAAGATCGACATTATTGTGATCATCATAAAAGTGAAAATTAAGTTAATATATTTTTAAAATTAACAATTATAAGGTGTAAACATGAAAAGGTAAGGAAGTTTTTTATTTGTTGCAGATTTATGGAATCCATGCACAGAACCAAAATGATGATATCTTATGCCACAATTTTTCCTGTGAAAATATAAAGGTAAGCACACACAAACACACACACACAAAGTGCAGTTGTGCATACAATGGCAGTGAAGAACATGACAACAAAGAACATAAACATTAGACCTTGACCACAACTGAGTTCATATAGATCCGGTTATTATACAGTAGGCTATATCTATGCAATCTAGGTAGTGGCCTCCAGATCTGTAGATAATTTAGGGTTTCCCCATATAATAATAATAAAGAGCTAATAAGAGGCAACATAAATCAACTGAATTACCCTTGAAACACTTTTTCAACCAATGTTATATAGTTCGCTGTTAGAGTAGCCTATTATCCATGATTATGCGAAAGGTGCCGGAGTCATGAATCTCCCATCCTAGTTTCAGTGCAGTTGTGGTCGTATGATAAAGCTGCATTCCTGAGTTAGTTATGATGGATGCAGTTCCTGGTCGCATCTCTTCATTCATTGCTTTCTTTTTCACTAATCAAGAGTCCTGTTCAGTATCACATGATTTTCTCTGTCCATCACAACCATCTAAACACACATTAGTGTGGACATGGATTCCATACAGGTAGGCCTACTGTGCAGTAGTCTGGCATGTATCAGGGTGGTGATCTGGACTACTGTCAAGTTATCCATTGCTTATATTACTCTTACTATCGGTATGACTTTTTGGACTACCTACAAGCAGTGTTTTACCTGTAATTGTTGACTGCAAACACTGAAAATTGAAGAGTAGTTACACAAAAACTACATCAAAGCATAGGTATCTTATTCAGTCACAGATAGGTCCAGTATCACCACAGTTTTTATTTGCATTAGCATCTTGCATCGTAGGACCATTCCTGTCCACTTGCCTATACCTCCCATGCCAGCCTGCTTTTACTGCCACAGTTCACAGATTTTACACTTGATCAAGCTCATTTCAGTTTTTTCTGGAAGCTAAAGGTTTCTAGTTTGTGACAATATTTTCATATTTTCTTTAACAATGATTTTGCCTGACATGAAAGGGTTTAGGTAACATACATTTTTTAATATCAAATTTCAAGCTTGAGAAATATTACTAAAATATTTTCATATACGGTACATTTTTTTAGTGTGGCTTTGCTGTGATCTATCGGAATCTAATTCTTACCATCTCTTCATTTAAAAATGCATTATTTTTGATAAAGCATCCAACCAAATATCAACTATCCAACAATCTTGGACGAGTGGCTGGAAAAATGAGGATTTCAAGTATTGTATGGCGATACACGTAAATTATGTACTGTAGGCTATACTGTACAGCAGTGGTTCTTAAACTTCTATGCCTCACGCCCCTCTCTGCATTATGTATAGATCCCATGCCCCCCTATCTCTTAAAATGTTTACCAAACAGTATACTATGAATTTAAAATTACTTATGGTATGGGTGGGGTGGCGAGCGAAGCGAGCCATATCAGCTGGGGGGTTTGGGTTCAAAAATTTTGGAAATTTGTGCCCATTATGGAGCATTTCAAAACCATATAAGTCTTATATATGCAAAGTGAGAGAGAGAGAGAGGGAGAAACTTGTGGAAACAGTGGTAAAGTTTTTGGCAATTTTGCAATAATAAACATCACAGATTATTTACGAAAACCCCTGCTCGCGCCCCTCCTGGAAGCTTCTGGCGCCCCCCATTTTAAGAACCACTGCTGTACAGTATTTGGTATTAATTTTCCTTCATCAGTCAAAAATGTTAAACAGGGGAGAATATGAGCCAAACTTTGTCAAAACTTGGGATAGTTCTTTGGGAGAGCTCCACCCAGAATAAAAAAAAAATGGTTTTAATACATGGTACGGGTAGAGGTTTATTTACGTTGGGACTGTAGAATGCCCAGATTAGAATGAAAAAATGCCATGAATCAGGTTAGGTTAGGTTAGGGTAAGTTAGGTGGGTTTAGTTGTTTCAGCAACAAAATGTAGCACAGTATTTCAGTTTCTGCTTTTTAGCTGCTGAAAAGTGGAAAACCCAAGCAGAGTTTTGCCTGACTCAGTCTATCCTCTTCCATATACTGTACTGCTGAATTTTTGCCGAGCATCCCAAACGCCCAAGCCAAACTACAGTACGTACCTGGGATTTTCATTGTCCTATATGAATTGGTGATCATACATAAAATATCAAAACCAAATCTGCTAAATGAATGTGTTTTCTACCCCTCCAATTTCCAAATGTCTTCCACAACATTTTTGTATTTATGAGTGGGGGGCCGTGGGGTAACTCACAAACAAATCACATGAAGAACACCATGAAAACTTAAGGAAATGCAGTATTAGGAGGAATAATAGAAAAGTACAGTACCGTATGTAAATTGCAGTCAGTATTTTCCCAGTAATCACCAAAATTGACTGCCTGAAATAGTCAGCAATATATTCTTTGACTCTGTGGCTTAAGAAACCTACTTATACTGGAGATAACCACTAGGCAAAATTATCACCATTACCATAACAGTTAACGTTCACATGGACCCAATAAAAAAAATAAAAAATAAATAGATAAAAGATTGTGGGCATATATATATACATACGATACGACTTTTTAAATCAGTAGCTACCAAATGCCACCAAAATAAATATCTATACCGTACATACAATGTTGATGGAGGGCTGGGCATTACAAAAAAATATTTATATATAAACAGCAAGGTATTGGTTTATAATATTTCTTGGGCATTAGTACAGAAGTACTCCGTTCTTGGCTAGGGCCGCGCAGTGTTACCACATCCGGTATGTCCCGGGAATTTGCCCCGGACACTTTATGATAGTTTACACAGGTTATATCCCGGTAGTTTGCCCAGATTATGTCCCGGTAGTCTGCTGTGGTCTAAGTTAGGTTAGGTTAGGTCAGACTAATTTCCAAATTGTTTGTGTTGGGGGTGAAAATGGGGCATATCTCGACAACGGGGCATCTCCGAGAGAAATACCATAGATGAAAAGTGTCTTAAAATGGTCCAAAATAGTTGGTAATTATACTAAAATATACAATATAGTGAACCCAGTGCTTCTGTACTTTTACCATTTCTTGTTTGTAAGAAAACGGCAATATACTAGATAATTACCAAAAAAATATATACGGTATATAATCTTGATAGAGGCCTGGGTACTGAAAAAAACATATATATAGATATGACGTTACAATATATAATGTTGATGGAGGCCTGGGTACTAAAAAAAATAAAATATATCTATATAAAATGTTGCTGGATGTAGATATGTTAACTATATGATGGCTGATTTTCATTAAATTTCGTTAGGAGGAACGATTCCAAAGATTATCCCTCAACATATTCCCAGACAGTGTTGGAGGTAAAGATATGTTACAATAATAATAGTAGTACTCACAACATATTCCCTGACAGTGTTGTTGAAGTGAATCTCGTCTTCAAAGGGGTCCTTGATGGGTTCGTCTGGGAGTAACTCACTGATATTCTTTATGTGGCCCATCTTGCACTCATCACCAACAACAAGTCATGCAACTCACCACAGTCACTACACAACAACAACAACAACATCATTTTCCACCCGGATATTAGCGGCGCCTCGTACCCACTCAGACATATTCAAGCGGACACTGAGCGTATCCTTCCATCATCTTTTTCCTTCTTGGCTTGGTTGGGTCTCTCTCTCTCATTGCAGTGTTGCCAGGTCTCCTTAATGAAATTTTCCCCAACTTTACCCGCTGCAGAATTTCCCTTTTTACCTCACAAATTTTCTGCTGTGATCTTCAGTATTTCTTACAAATGTTCTGTTTTTTTTGTCTATTTTTTTTACTCTTGAAGATTGTCGTACATCTAGGCCTATTGCCATTTTCTTCTTGATATTTAGTCTGATTGAAATTTTCCCATTTACTCTTGAACAATCTTTTTTATATAATTTTCCCCTTGATACCTCAAATTTTCCATGTCTAGAGAAAATTCTTCATATTTGGCAATACTGTCTCATTGTCTCTCTCTTTCCACTATTGCCAACTCACTCACACCACTCGCAACACACACAAAAAACACACCTACACTTGTTTTATTGCTTACTGTATTAATGAATATTGTTTTCTATGCACTCTATTCCCTCAAAAAGAGATGAGTATAATATTAGTTTAATCTCAAGTTTTCGTTGCACATGTTAATATGCTGGTGCCAATAACAATTGAGCGATAACTTTTCCAGGGTAAATTCAAGATATTTTTTCAGGATACCGGAGAATGATTAGGTTATATTATGAAATACTCCTCAAATCCCCTCTTATGAATGACTGAAAACACCACTATAGTATAATTCTGTACTCATGATAAGTAACATTTCAGTTATATACCGCAATGATTTCATTAATATTTTAGTGATGTTCCAGCAATTTAACTTGATCATATACAATATCAGACAATATTCTGCCTTACGAATATAATTTGCACTATACTCTTGTGAGTATGATATTATGTGCTTGTAGAGATTGTTATGATTGATACTCATATCCTATCATATCATACATGTATAAGCTTTCTCGACAAATATTTCTTATTCTAGTTGGCATCACTGTCCCTATGTTTATAGAGAAATATAAACGGATGAAATTCTTTAACAATAGAGCAGAGTTATAACATTAAGATTCCCTAAATAACTATATCGAACTAATATTCTCACTTTAAAAAAGTATCTAACTTTCTATAATGTATATGGTACTAAACCACCGTTGCATAAACAAACATTATAATCATATATATATCATCATTCCTATTTAGTTGTACTCCAAGGGGATTAGGCCTAATTGTTTATATATGTTCTCGAAGCAAAAACTATAATCGTTTATCAAATAATAACATTTTTCGCCATGAGGGTGGTGTTCATTCATATCATATAGAATACCGCCATATTTGAAGTGAAATCTGTATTATTCACTTGATAAACGAACTCAGCTGCAGAATAGTATTGTGGCTTGTGCAATTACAGTAGCCTATGATATTATTTACATGTCAAATGCGTCACATGCGTCAAATGCAATAGTGCATAATTGTGTGAACGTTATGCGACTTTTCCTAAATACATACCTGTTTAATCTTTATGGAAGTTTTCTACACTCATAATAGCACTAATATATACACAGCGAACAAGTTCAACCTTAAAATTTAATATAGTTTTGTATCTTCGTAAAATTACCACGATTTATGTCTTACGAAGTTGTTACTTGTGACCACTGACTTACGACGAAGTGCTTATGAACCTCCAACTCGATGACGAAGTGTTACGAAGATGTTATAGTATCATATATTATGGTCAAAATCCTTCAGTACCCAATAGTCGTGCAACGACTGATATTGCATTTAGAAGTCTCATTTGAGGTAGTGAATACAGAACACTGACTGTATTTATTGCTCTCTTGGGTTCTCTATCCTGCGGGGAGGTGAGGACCAATTTAACTATTCACTTTGGGATACCAGAGAATATGATAGTGACAATACTTTAACAATTTACTGAACATAGAAAGAGTTTACACAACATCACAATGAGAATATAAGGTAGTGTTCTTCATACCGTATATAGTGGTAATATAGGCGAGTCCGTCTTTGTTGATTTGTTCTCGGGTTGTGATTGAAAGAAAACCAGTCTTCTGTAGGGCTGACTTAGGTAAGCCACAGACACACGTACTGAACAATATTTTTATATACTTTTCTATGGAGTTGGTGGTCGTGGACGTGAGGCATGTGACAACTCCAAGGTGTTGGGCGTGTTACAAGCGTCCTTCTTCAGGGTTTTTCGCCTCTGTTGGGCTGAACTTAGACAAGGCTAGTGGCTCCTACAAGTAGGCTATACGTTGACAATAATTTTTTTCTGGCTACCTGGACTGTTCTCCTTAGGTCTTGTGTTTGGCCATGTCTTCAGCTGGTAGTGGTCTGATGATCACGCTTCTCACCCTTTGTGCAGGGGGTAAGAATATGTACAGTGTAGTAACATACTGCTGTCCGTTTTGTATGGGTGGTATTCAACTCACCCAGCCCACCTTGCTTGATGCACACAATAATCTTGACACAATAATCTATATACTTTTACGGTTTCAAATGATGTCCATATTGACTTAAGGCTCTTTTATTTTTCACGATGCCAAATATTTATTAACACACAGCTGGGCAATATCCTATAAGATCCTAAAATACTTTCCCTCTTATCATTCTTAACCTAAAACATTAAGTCTTGTAGTTATCGTATATCCATATTTGTGTTTGTAAGTAATGACGTCTTCCTATATCTTAACTATATCATACCTACCATTACCAGGGCTCTACAGTCTACTTTTATTCCTCAATATTATCAATATCAACAATTAGGCATCTTCAAAATATTCTCATCTCCGATTTCTGTTCTGGCCACTGTATAGTACACTTACCACACAGGTCAGAAAACCATTTGAATTATTGCCACCCATTACAGAGCTATTATAGGTCATATGGGTCATGTAGCCAGTGCCAATATACAGTATTATGAGCCTCGTACCCATGCCAACCTACCACCATGCAGTTGTGTTCCCTATACCACTATAAATGAGACTTAAAGAAGAGAAGTGAAGTGACCATCAGTGCAACAAGAACAGGTCGTAGTAACGCTGTATTCACGGTGGAGAACCCATCCACGCCGCTAGCTGGAAAATAAAGCACACGTCAATAGAAACTTATACATCAAAATAAACATGACGAAACGTTTGCCGGATACTGTTTCTCAAGCATTATAAATATCATATATATCATCTTCACATGTGGAAAAGAGGTATAGGTCATAAGGAGGTAACACACTTCTGGTACATTGGAGTGCCTTGATTCCTCCAACGAATGCCAGGAAACAGGACCAGAAGAACAAAAATAATGGTGTTCTGTTGCTTGGAATAGTTTGGAAGAATCATTTACTCCAGAATTATAAAAAAAAAGTGTATTATTTCCTTAATTAAGGAACTGCCCAATAAGACCATTCGCTCCAACACCTGCTAACGTGTCCAACTTTCCCTGATGTGTTTGGCCAGCAGCACCAAGGAAACATTATTTAGAAAGTGTTCCCCACGGAATATTCATTGGAGTGTTAATAACTTACTATCTAATTGCTTCATAATGTGGAAGTACAGGAAATCTACATGCTACGTTAAAAATGGACATGTACACCCTACTGTTCATATATCCAACAGAGAGTTTTATTATTAACCTGGCAGTATCTATCGTCTGCTCGTGAACTTGGTCATTACAGATGATTAAATATCCACCGACACTTTCCTATCTATCGCAGTAAATATCTTGGCAATAATGAACAAAACGTGTATGATTTTGCAACACCTCATAATAGTAATTGAGGGGGTTGAGTTGACATAGAGTGTTGTATGATTATATTTTGGTATGATGCCGATTTATTTACACGATGGGAGGAAAGTAAATGTTGTTGTTCTTACTGCAGTTACTATTGATGGGATGTGCGGGTGTTTGCCAGACCCCGGTGCAATGACAGGTGATGTTGAGGCAGTGGTGCAGTAAGCTGGTGCCTGGCAGGTACCCCACACCTCTCAGAAGACACCTGCTGTTTCTCTGTTCTGTCGTCATGTGTCAAGAGATAGATATACACAAAATTAACACATGAGCATCGACTAAAATATACACGATGGTTTACAGCAGAAAGCAAAAAACTATCCGTGCATATTTTATTCTAAAGATAATAACAGTACAAAAGTTATGTCTGACCATTGCTGTGAAAAATATTGTAGTGGTTTTGTTCATTTCCTTCCGAACTATTAAGCAAGGGGAAAAATCAATAAAGTGAGGAAATAATATAGGCTACTATGTCCAGAGGTATACAGTACAGCCACAATTAAATATCTACCGACACTTTCCTATCTATCGTAGTAAATATCTTGGCAATAATGAACAACACGTGTATGATTTTGCAACACCTCATAATTGTAATTGAGGGGATTGAGTTGACATAAAGTGTTGTATGATTATATTTTAGTATGATATCGATTTATTTACACGATGGAAGGAAAGTGTTGGTGGTTATTTGATTGTGGCTGTACCTCTTGTAACTTCCAGAGAGCATATACATACACATGATAGTTAAGGGGAGGGTATAGTTTTGGCATATTTGGAGATAATGATTCCTCCAAACTATTCCCAGCAACAGAACACCTTTATTTTTGTTAATCTGGTCCTGTTTCTTGACATACTTTGGAGGAAACAAGGCACTCCAATGTTCCAAAAATATACTCTCCCCTTAAGGACCCATGCAGTGATGTAGTCTGAAAATTGGAGATAAACGAGTCCTTCAAATACAGCCACGAAACACGACCTATATGGAAAGAGCGTGTTTCTTGGTATAGTCAGGAGGAATCAGAAACCTCCTATATAGTTCCATACATGATCACAGCAGGCAGGGTCCTTAAAGAGAGCTTCCCTAACACACAATAATATAAACAACACTACACTCACGTCGTATCATCTGGGCAATCTCAGGTTCATCTGCTGCAAGAGCCAAGTCGTACGCCGTCTTGTCTGCATATAGGAGATCAGAATATTACATGAAAACCGGGCAATTCTAGTAGTAATAAAATCGCATACGTGTAAATATGCATGATAATATTCCCTGGTACTAAAAAAAAAAAAACGGCAATTCTAGTAGTAATAAAATCGCATACGTGTATATAATTATGTATGATATTCCCTGGTACTAAAAAACCCGGCAATTCTAGTAGTCATAAAATCGCATAAGTGTCTATATAAATTATATGATAACATTCCCTGGTACTAAAAAAAATTGCAGTCTGGACAACAACAAAAAACATCATTAGCTTAATTTACGTATAGTTGGTTTTCCCCTGTGGTGCTGACGCTTATAATGAATCAAACTCGAGTGCCTTATTTTTCTAACCTTTCTAACCCAAGACCAATAAACTAGAATTCCATTGGTGTTGTTCTAACCCTACTTAATAACAGCATACTCACACCACTCCCTCTAGTAGTAGTAATCTTATATCTTAGCTTCATGTCTTAGCTTTTGTGCGGGGAATATAAAGCAAGCAATTATTATATTATTTATACCGAGCACTGTAGGAGAATATATACGTAATGATCTACAATATTATCTATACATTAAAATCAACGAAAACCATAAATGAATCATACTAGCTGAAAGGAATCTGGAATATTTTTGCCAAGTTAACATAAAGCACTCTAGATTATAATAATAATAATAATAACAATAACAACAATAATAATAATAATAATAATAATAATAACAATAATAATAATAATAATAATAATAATAACAATAATAATAACTATAATAATAATAGTGGAATCAGAACTCACTATTAGCATCCATACTGTCGAGGTGAGGACAACGATCCAACAGTAACCTCACCACATCTTCATCTCCTGCCACGGCTCCCATCATCAAAGGGTTACGGCCTGTCCTCAATCAAGCACAGTGTATGGGTTGTAGACAAGAATATATATAGGTACACTAGCAAACCAATAATATCCACCAACACCTTCCTTCCATCGTGCAAATAAATAAATCAGTATCATATTAAGCTATAATCTTACAACACCTTACGTCAACTCAACCCCCTCAATTATTATTATGAGGTGCTGCAAAATCATACACGTGTTGTTCTTTATTGCCAAGATATTTTACTACGATGTAAGGAGAGTGTCGGTGGATATTTGATTGTGGCTGTACACTCGCAATCCAATATCCACCGACACTTTCCTTCCATCATAGCAAATATCTTGGTAATGAAGAACAAAACGTGTATATATGATTTTGCAGCACCTCATAATAATAATAATTGAGGGGGTTGAGTTGACGTAAGGTGTTGTATGATTATAGTTTGATATGATACTGATTTATTGGCACGATGGAAGGAAGGTGTCAGCGGTTATTTGATTGTGGCTGTACACTCGCAATCCAAAATTTGTATCCAGGTCCTGTTGATATTTCGAATCATATGACATACTAGTGAACCAATTATAAAGCTTATCCTGTTTGATATTTGCTTGAGCTCGCTTACTACTCGATCAGGCTATTCTAAGCAAGCCTGGATACATATTTTGGATTGCGAGTGTATGTACGTGGTTTAGACGATGGCCTGCATGCATGGTACTGACTGGTATACGATGGCTCTTGTTTGTCTATATAGAGTCATCGTATATACCACATCATGTACAGCCGGCAGCATATATTCGCGTCTATCTCATGTACTAAAAAATGCTAAAATAACCAGATAGTTGCATTCTGAACCAGTTTTTATTCTAACAACATATGTAAGTTATCATAATAGAAGTATATCCGTCATTTATGCATTCAAATTGTATTACAACATCACTACAGCTCATACATACGCAGGTAGAAATGAAGCGAATTTATGTTGCCGACTGTACTATATATTGGCCACAAGAATTCGTACATGCACACCCTGTAGTTTTCTAGTTTTCAAGGGTTTACAACATAATATAGAAAATGTCAGACTACGTAACTACAATACAACATTATCATTTAGTTTGTTGTGTTGCTAATCACCGAGTCAGTCACTTGGTAGACCATTAATCATTGCAGTACTTCCACAATAATGACCCTCTCTCTCTCCATAGAGCCTGCATGTGTAAGAATTCCTGTGGTCAACTGTACAATCTCATGATCAATTAACTAGTTCGTGTTAGTTAATCCTGGTCAACCCCATGCACGGATAATATTGTCTATGGGTTAATGAGGTAATTCGCTTTTGTTACATTGGAGTGCCTTGATTCCTCCAAAGTATGCCAGGAAACAGGACCAGAAGAGCAAAAATAATGGTGTTCTGTTGCTTGGAAATGTTTGAAGGATTCAGTTGCTCCAGAAATACCAACATAAAACTTCCCCCTTAAGGCCCCTGTGATCGTGTATGAAAATTGGTGGCTTCTGATTCCTCCTAACTATGCCACGAAACAAGCTCCTTCTATATAGGTTGTGTTTCGTGGCAATATTTGAAGGACTAATTTACCTCCAATTTTCTGACTACAACACAGGGTCCCTTAAGGTGGTAATTCGTTTTTGGTACATTGGAGTGCCTTAATTCTTCCAAAGTATGCTAGGAAACAGGACCAGAGGAGCAAAAATAATGGTGTTCTGTTGCTTGGAAATGTTTGGAGGATTCTGCAGGTGCTCCAGATTTACCAACACAAAACTTCCCCCTTAATATACCGTGGTTATACAGAGAGGAAGAAAGGGGTTCATATTAATTCATATATATAGGCTAAGTGCAGGAATTATTGCTGTGTGTAGGGCTTGTCATTATGTGTTTGAGTGAGTGTTGAGTGTGTGTGTGTGTGTGTGTGTGTGTGTGTGTGTGTGTGTGTGTGTGTGTGTGTGTGTGTGTGTGTGTTTGAGTGTTGAGAGTGTGTGTGTGTGTGTGGGGGGGGGGCGGTGGCGGGGGGGGGGGGAAGAGAAACACACACAACACATGAAAACACGGGGAAGCTCCAGTCAAAACACACCAGACCAAACAATTAGCGAACTCAACACACACACACACACACACACACACACACACACACACACACACATCGTTAAGGAAGAAATGTTGTGTTGGTAAATCTGGAGCAACTGAATCCTCCGAACTATTCCAAGCAACAGAACACCATTATTTTTAAATTTTCTGGTTCTATTTCCTGCATGGCATAGTTTGAAGGAATCAAGGCACTCCAATGTAACAAAAGGCAATTCAATTATGCTTATGCTCACTCTATAGGGGACAAAACAGTGTGGTGCGTGGATTCTGAACCTCTACAACTGCAGCAGATAAGACAATTCATTCATGTGTGCGTGGAAATACTCACCAGCGTCGTCAGTGATTGTCATGTCAGCCCCGGCCCCCAGCAGTAGTTCTGTGATGTTGGGGTAGCCATGAGCACACGACACTGATAAGGCCGACACTCCTGCTGGGGGGAAGGTGCATGTATGTGGTCTGCTTGGGTTGGGTAAGGTGACGTGGGACATACTACTACTACTACTACTACTACTACTACTACTACTACTACTACTACTACTACTACTACTACTAATAATAATAATAATAATAATAATAATAACAATAATAATAATAATAAAAATAATAATAATAAAAATAACAATAACAATAACAATAATGAAGAAACGGAGGAGGAGAATGTGAAGAAAGAGGGGGAAAAAGAAGAGCATCAACAACAATTGACTGACCTCTGTTGTTGGTGTGATTGACCTGTGCCCCGGCCTCCAGTAGGACCTCCACCACACCAGGGTAACCTTTGTATGTTGCCCAGTACAAGGCCGTGTTGCCTGAAGGGAAGGGGGAGGGGGGAGAAGAGGGGACAAGTGAAGGGTAAAACTATTCTCCAGTATGTGTGTGTGAGGGAGGGGAAGGAGGGAGACAAGTGAGGGGTAAAAAGTGGGGGGAGGGGAGAAGAGGGGACAAGTGAGGGGTAAAACATCATTTGTACAGTATGTGTGTTTGGGGAGGGAGGGAGGGGAAAAGTGAGGGGTAAAACTATTGTCCAGTGTGTGTGTTTGGGGAGGGAGTGAGGGGAAAAGTGAGGGGTAAAACATCATTTTTACAGTGTGTGTGTGTGTGTGTGTGTGTGTGTGTGTGTGTGTGTGTGTGTGTGTGTGTGGGAGGGAGGGGAAGGGGGGAGACAAGTGAGGGGTAAAAAGTGGGGGGAGGGGAGAAGAGGGGACAAGTGAGGGGTAAAACATCATTTGTACAGTGTGTGTGGGGGGGGAGAGGGAGGGGGCAAGTGAGGGGTAAAACTATTGGGGAGGGAGGGGACATGTGAGGGGTAAAACTATTGTCCAGTGTGTGTGTGGGGGAGAGGAAGGGAGGGAGGGGACATGTGTGTGTGTGTGTGTTGGGGTAGGGGGGGGGGCATGTGAGGGGTAAAACTCTTGTGAGGTGGTTCCAGCAATCGTGATCATTGTCTGTAGTTAGTCCATGTGTGCATTGTTTATTTAATCCATCTCTATTATAATATTTAAAACATTCACAGTGGATAGATTAAATTTCAACTTCCTACGACTAGAAATATGATGTACAGTTGGCAAATTATGAATTGCGACAAATCTTGAGGGACGTTAAGGGGGGTAATTCCCTTTTGGTACATTGGAGTGCCTTGATTCCTCCAGAGTATGCTAGGAAACAGGACCAGAAGAAAGAGCAAAAAATATTGGTGTTCTGTTGCTTGCTTGGAATAGTTTTGAGGATTCAGCTGCTCCAGAATTACCAACACAAAACTTCCCCCCTTAATTAAAAAAGGTAACTAATTAAAAAAGGTAACTATAATAATGTTACATGGAGTGCTTACTGTATCATATAATTTTATGAGACCCACCGCTAATAGTTTCCTGGTCTACTGGAACCCCGTAAGTGAGGAGGAGGCGAACCAGGTCTGACTTTCCCGATTTGGCCGCAAAGATGAGAGCAGACATCCCTGGTGAAGGTGGTAGAAAATACACACACACACACACACAGAATAGACAATAATATAACAATAGACACAGATTCATAGGACAGGGAAAGATATGCAGTTAGTTAGTTAGAATATAAACAATTAATCCGTGTCGTCTCTCGTGTCGTCTCTCTAGTCTTCATTCACCTTGGCAACACTGTGGGTGGGATTATGATAATATTAAAGTTTAGGTTAGGCATCAACTTCAGGAACAATTAGGAATGAGAGAGAAGATGGTAAAGACATTCGCCACTTTATCAAACTATAATTATTTGCAGGAATATTATCGTTTGCTATGCTAGCTAGGATATGTATCGTAGTTTGTAAATCATAATATAGTAAAGTAGTATCATATATAAAAGTTATAGGAATATTTATTTGTCACAGACAGTATTCAGCAGTGGAGTGAAAGATAAACATTGAAGGAAGAAGAAGAAATACTATTATAATTTTAATAATATTCGTATCAGGGTAAGCAAAACGTTGAAGGAACAAGAAATACTATTATCATTTTCATAATATTCGTATCGGTAATTTTATGACTGAAAAAAAAAAAATAATGTCTTGGTTTTTTGTTGACATAATATTTGCCTTATCAAGTAAACTAATAATAAAGATCAATGTGGTTACCTAATTTGTTCTGTGTGTCGGGTGGGATGCCTTGTAGTAGCAGAAATTGACACACCTCAGTCTGACCCATCTCGGCAGCCAGGGTCAATGCTGTGTCACCTGAGGAAATGTCAATCTTGTATAACATCAACAATACCAACAACATTATTACCAACTACGTCACCAAAACAACAACATTATTACCAACTGCGTCACCAAAACAACAACACTATACCAACAACATTATTACCAACCACGTCATCAATACCAACAATACTATTACCAACCACGTCACCAAAACAATAACAACACTATTACCAACCACATCACCAAAACAACAACACTATTACCAACCACGTCACCAAAACAACAACACTATTACCAACCACGTCACCAAAACAACAACACCATTACCAACCACGTCACCAAAACAACAACACTATTACCAACCACGTCACCAAAACAACAACACTTTAACACCTACCACGTCACCAAAACAACAACAAATAATAATAATAATAATAATAATAATTCCTGTGTGTAAATCATCATTATGCATACCCATTTCCCAAAAAAATATAACAAAGGAAATGTGCACTAAAAGCCAGCCAAATTAAATAAAGATATAGATGTATAAATAAATAGATAAATAAATAAACTGAGACATTACTGAAGCATATGTGAATAACAAGACAAGATAGTGAGTGTATTGTGTACTTTTCCTGTCCTTATGTTGCCCTCTCCTCATTAAAACCTGACCCAGGAAAAAATCACATCTTTCTAATACCACTGAAGAAAGTGTAGTGTATATGTGACAATATTTCCTACAATGATGGGTCGCAGGAACATGGCTGATAGTGCTGGACCAGTCCAAGGAGTGTTGGAGAGCAACTGAACAGAGTTCGAACAAGTGAATTTTCCAAACCATTCTCAACGATGAGAGAGGTTTAGAAGACTCACTTTTTCTAACTCTGTTAAGATGTTCTCCAACACTCCTTGGACCCTGATGCAGCACTATCAGCCATGGCTGTACATTCGAGAGCCTTGATTCCTCCAAAAATGCCAGAAAACAGTACCATCAGATGAACAAAAATAATGGTGTCCTGTTGTTTGAAATATAGTTTGGAGGAATGAGTTGCTCCTGATTTACCAACACTGTACTGTAGGGTAATAAGAGGAGGTAGTATGGTGTAAGATCCAGGATGAGTGAGTGGTATGATAAACAAACTATAATAAACTTACTAACCTTCAGGTGACTTCTTCAGGAGAGAGGCGCCGTATGCCACCAACACCTTCACCGCCTCCACCCTCCCATGCTTGGCCGCTAACATCACTGGTGTAACCCAAAGCCCTGCACACACACACACACACACACACATACACACACACACACACACCAGTTACTTAATAAAATACTTGTTGGACCATTAAGGGGAGATTCTTTCGTTAGTTAATTGGTTGGTTACTGATTCCTCCAAACCAAACTAAGTCACGGAACAGTTCCCCTATTGATAACATTAAGGGCGAAGTTTTGTGTTGGTAAATCTGGAGCAACTGAATCCTCCAAACTATTCCAAGCAACGGAACACCATTATCTTTGCTCTTCTGGTCCTGTTGTTTCCTGGCATACTTTGGAGGAATCAAGGCACTCCAATGTACCAAAAAAGAATTATCACCTTAAGGGGGTGCGGGAGTAGGGGGACAGACTTGGGGGGGTTTGGGGGGGTCAAGGTGGTTTTGGGGGGGTGCGGGAGTAGGGGGACAGGCTTGGGGGGGGGGGGTTAGGGGGGTGCGGGATTAGGGGACAGGCTTTCTACCTACCCCAAGCCTGTCCCCCTATTCCCGCACCCCACAAAACCCCCCCTAAGCCTGTGCCCTACTCCCGCACCCCCTTAACGTGGTAATTCTTTTTTGGTACATTGGAGTGCCTTGATTCCTCCAAAGTATGCCAGGAAACAACAGGACCAGAAGAGCAAAATAATGGTGTTCTGTTGCTTGGAATAGTTTGAAGGATTTAGTTGCTCCAGATTTACCAACACAAAATTTCCCCTTAAGGACCCTGTGATCGTGTATAAAATTGGAGGTTTCTGATTCCTCCTGACCATGCCACGAAACACAACACAAGCTCCTTCCCTATAGGTGTGTGTGTGTGTGTGTTTCGTGGCAATATTTGAAGGACTCATTTATATCCAATTTTCACAGGGTCCCTTAATTAATCAGTTCTATCGTCAGTAAATATATGTATACAAAAATAATATCATCATCACACACACACACACACACACACACACACACACACACATAAACACACTTAATTACTAGTATTTTAATTTAGTTTCAGCCTTCAGAAAAATTATATATACCAAAAAAAAAAAAAAAAAAACACACACACACACACACACACACACACACACACACAAACCGATAGAAGAATGGTTGACGTCGGCTCCCCTATTGATGAGTGCAGTAATCCTTTCTACGTTGCCTTTTATTGCAGCATGCAACAGCACTTGATCTGTCGATATGGAGAACACGTGGTATGAAGCTGGGCGAGTTTGGCTTTTAGATCTTGGTGAAAATGTATAATCGGATGAGAGAGAGAGAGAGAGAGAGAGAGAGAGAGAGAGAGAGAGAGAGAGGAGAGAGAGAGAGAGAGAGTGTGTGTGTGTGTGTAATTGGAGAGAGAGAGAGAGAGAGAGAGAGAGAGAGAGAGAGAGAGAGAGAGAGAGAGAGAGAGAGAGAGAGAAGAGAGAGAGAGAGAGAGAGAGAGAGAGAGAGTGAGAGAGAGAGAGAGAGAGTGTGTGTGTTCCTTTCTCTAAAGATAATATAACGTTAGATACTCGTTCCAAGTATATATTTCAGTATTTATGAATTGCAGATAAGTACTGTACAGCCACAATCAAATATCCACCCACATTTTCCTTCCATCGGAGTAAATATCTTGGTAATAAAGAACAACACGTGTATGATTTTGCAGCACCTCATAATAATAATAATAATAATTGAGGGGGTTGAGTTGACGTAAGGTGTTGTTGTATGATTATATTTTGATATCATACTGATTTATTTGTACGATGGAAGGAAGGAAAGTGTCGGTGGTTATTTGATTGTGGCTGTACCTCTTTGTGTGTTTTGTAAATGGAGAGGAAGACACAGAGCAAATACTTTTACCCTCCACAGTTTTCATTCCACTGCACCTTTCCACCCACCCACTCCTCCACAGTTTCCATTTCACTGCACCTTTCCACCCACCCACCCACTCCTCCACAGTTTCCATTCCTCTGCACCTTTCCACCCACCCACTCCTCCACAGTTTCCAATTTCACTGCACCTTTCCACCCACCCACCCACTCCTCCACAGTTTCCATTCCACTGCACCTTTCCACCCACCCACCCACTCCTCCACAGTTTCCATTCCACTGCATCTTTCCACCCACCCACCCACCCACTCCTACACAGTTTCCATTCCACTGCACCTTTCCACCCACCCACCCACTCCTCCACAGTTTCCATTCCACTGCACCTTTCCACCCACCCACCCACTCCTCCACAGTTTCCATTCCACTGCAACCTTTCCACCCACCCACCCACTCCTCCACAGTTTCCATTCCACTGCACCTTTCCACCCACCCACCCACTCCTCCACAATTTCCATTCCACTGCACCTTTCCACCCACCCACCCACTCCTCCACAGTTTCCATTCCACTGCACCTTTCCACCCACCCACCCACTCCCCCACAGTTTCCATTCCACTGTTTTTGAGAATGGAGACGAAGACAGATGCAGTACTTACCTAAATATGGGTTTGAGAATGAAATATCGTAACTGAAACTGCTGGAACCCACGGGAATAAAAATATCAGCTGCCATCATCATCACCATTATCACCATCACCATCTTCCTCATCGATACAACCTCGCTCGTCATTCTGCAGAAACATCATTATTTTTTTTTTATCACCATGCAACATCATCAACATTATTATTATTATTATTATTTATCACGACTTCTTCTACATCAATATTTATAACTACTCTCTCATCACCATCTCCATTATTTTTCATCATTATTATCACTACTCCATCATCACCACCACCACCACCACCATTTCCATTACTTTCATCATTATTATCACTACTTTTTCATCACCATCTCCATTATTTTCATCATTATTATCACAACTCCCTCATCACCACCACCAACACCACCACCACCACCATTTCCATTACTTTCATTGTTATTATCACAACTCCCTCATCACCACCACCATCACCACCACCACCATTTCCATTACTTTCATTATTATTATCACAACTCCCTCATCACCACCACCACCACCACCACCATTTCCATTACTTTCATTATTATTATCACAACTCCCTCATCACCACCACCACCATCACCATTTCCATTACTTTTATTATTATTATTATCACTACTTCATTACCACCAACACCATTATTACCAGACGTATTCCCCATCTCACTTAGCATCTGTATTTTTTTTTTTTTTTTTTTTATATACCTCAACCTCGGGGCTGTAGGCTGTCAGTATCCCGTGACTCTTGCGAGGCCCCGAGATTATTGGGTGTCGCACCAGATGAGACAGTGGAGCTTCGTGGTGATGTTGGTACCGTAGCTTCTCTTCTGTCCCACTAGATGACGACACCTTATTTATACACGTCACTATCAGGGGAGAGCCATCATAACAATTACTATCGTCACAATCCCTCTACATTCCACACCTCTGAGCAGATAATTATATGCATGCCATAGCTATACATAATACGATTTGGAGAGAGAGAGAGAGAGAGAGAGAGAGAGAGAGAGAGAGAGAGAGAGAGAGAGAGAGAGAGAGAGAGAGAGAGAGATTAAACTGAAAAAGTAACCACGAATGAGGTGACTTGCCTGTGGAGTCCTGCTTTCAGAAAATATTAATCTAAACAAACGGATGTTGATGTACTGAAAGTCAATATTAACCAGACTGATGTGACTCTCTTATGTGTGGAGTGTGCATGGGTGGAGTGGAGTGGAGTGGAGTGGATACAGTAAAATGTGGAGACAGTGGAGTGGAGACAGTAAGGTGTGGGGAAATGATGTGAAAACAGTGGAGTGTGGGGAAGTAAATTGGATGCACTAGTGGACTGTGGGGAAATGGAGTGGAGATTGTGGAGTGAGGGGAGGTGGAGTGTGAGGGGAATGGAAACAGTGGGAGGGAGGGTGGATGGGTGGAAAGGTGCAGTGGAATGGAAACTGTTAGGTGTGGGTGGGAATAAGCAGTGGAATAGAGACCGTGGAAGGTGGTGTGGGTGAATGGGTGGAAAGATGCAGTGGAATGGAAACTGTGGAGGGAAGGTGGATGGGTGGGAAGATGCAGTGGAATGGAAACTGTGGAGGGAAGGTGGATGGGTGGGTGGAAAGATGCAGTGGAATGGAAACTATGTAAGGTGGATGGGTGGGAAGATGCAGTGGAATGGAAACTGTTAGGTGTGGGTGGGTGAATGGGTGGAAAGATGCAGTGGAATGGAAACTGTGGAGGGAAGGTGGATGGATGGGTGGGAAGGTGCAGTGGAATAGAGACCGTGGAGTGTCTGTATAGGGAGGAGGTGGTGGAGCAGCAGAGGGGGTTGTCCTCTTACTACACATTATATTATCATTACAACTCTCGTGCTACTGTACCCAACATGCATGTCTATGTCTTTATCCCTCTGGTTAGTGTACAATTTTCACAACTATTCACCTTACAATAATTATTACAAGCTTAAGGGGGCGTGGGAATAGGGGGACAGGCTTAGGGGGGGTGGGGGGTTAGTTGGGTGCGGGTTTTTTTTGGGGGGGTCGGGGGGTTGTGGGTTGCGGGAGTAGGGGGACAGGCTTGGGTGGGGGGTTAAGGGGGGTGCGGGAATAGGGGGACAGGCTTTCTACCCACCCACCCCCAAGCCTGTCCCCCTATTCCCAACCCCCCCCCCCCCCCAAGCCTGTCCCCTACTCCCGCACCCCCTTAAAATGATCCTTCTCGTAATTTTCTAGTAGTGTTTACATTCGTATCTGTTCCTGCTCCTGACAAGACATTTTTATTTATAGGCAAAAAAAAAAAAAAAAAAAAAAAAAAAAAAGTAGTTTTTATGGATGGAGGTCGGGTTTAATAAGGATTTAAAAACTTTTGAGCAATCTGAATTTTCACTATATTGAAAAACAAATGGTATAGTGTTAGTTCTGTTTCTCTGGTTCGACAAAGAGTTCATGGGTACAAATCTTAGCCTAATGAAACCGCAAAATGTGTGGGAATAAAGGATTTTTTTTTTTTTTTTCATTTACGAATCGTCTACAGTTGACAATCTTTGGACGAGGGCGTTTCCTTGTTACATTTCTAATCGTCTGGCGTTGGTCCAGGCTTAATTAGGGGGAGGATATACTTTAGATACATTGGAGTGCCTTGATTCCTCCAAAGTATGCCAGGAAACAAGACCAGATGAACAAAAATAATGCTGTTCTGTTGCTTGGAATAGTTTGGAGGATTCAGTTGCTCCAAATTTACCAACACCAAATTTCCTCCTTAAGGGAAGAATACACTTTAGATATATTGGAGTGCCTTGATTCCTCCAAAGTGTGCCAGGAAACAGTACCAAGTTAACAAAAATAATAGTGGCCTGTTGCTTGGAATAGTCTGGAGGAATAACTTTTTCCAGATTTACCAACACTGTGTCACCCCATTAATATTTAAACTGTAAGCCTTTTAATAATAGGAAAATTTAGTGCTGGTTTTTAATTCTGGTCATCCATAATGTCTTTCAGAGAATAATAACAATAATTTGGTGGTACTAAATGAAAAAAGTAAAGCAATTCAGGAGTTGTCTAAGTGTTTTCCTTGGTTTTTATTTTAGGTGTATCTATCGAACTGATCCATACAACATTTACATCTTTGGAATAATTATGTATGACTTCGCCAAACATCAGCCAATCTTTGGAATACGTGATGTGGTAGACGAACTGGAACCTATGTACAGCCACAATCAAATATCCACCCACACTTTCCTTCCATCGTAGTAAATATCTTGGTAATAAAAAAAAAAACACGTGTATGATTTTGCAGCACCTCATAATAATAATAATTGAGGGGGTTGAGTTGACGTAAGGTGTTGGTTGTATGATTATATTTCGATATGACACTGCAGATTTATTGGCTCGATGGAAGGAAAAAAAGTGTCGGTAGATGTTTGATTGTGGCTGTACAGATCCCTCCAAAGTGTGCCATAAAACACCATCTCTATCGGGGCTGCATGCTCGGTCAGACAGCTTGAGGAACTACAACAACAACAACGACAACACCATCTCTATTGACGGCATCTGTTTTTTTTTTTTTTTTTTTTTTTTTTTTTTGTGGAATAGTTTCGAGGAGTCAGTAGTCATCTTTTCACCGGCTAGACAGATACCCTAAAACAATACAGCATAAAGAACCCTATACTATAGAAGGTAACCCCGCACGGAGACATGCAGTTACCAAATCGCAGTGTTTAAATCAACTCGGATAAAGTTTTGTAAATAGAACGTGCGCTCCCTGGGCCGTCAGAGTAATTCAGTATTTCCCTCCCTTTGGTCTTTCTTCCCATTACTGTACATGACAACTCTATACACTATACGTATTGTGGAAGAACACCATGCAGCCACACTCCCACCTATCCATCTCAACATTTTAATAGGCATTGGAAGGTGTGGGAATTGTCTTAGTATATGAGAACCTGTGTGTGTGTGTGTGTGTGTGTGTGTGTGTGTGTGTGTGAGAGAGAGAGAGAGAGAGAGAGAGAGAGAGAGAGAGAGAGAGAGAGAGAGAGAGAGAGAGAGAGAGAGAGAGAGAGAGAGAGAGAGAGAGAGAGAGAGAGAGAGAGAGAGAGAGAGTAAATAAAAAATGAATGAATGATAAGTGGAAGAAAGAAGACCTCATACCACAAGAGAGGAGATACAGTAAACACGAAAGAAAAAGGAGAGGAAGAATGGAATAATATATGAGAGGGATTGACTAGGGTCCGAAGGGGCTCTAAACCACCCCTTCTTTGCAAACAGGACCTCCCTCCCAGGAAAAAAATAATGAAGATATACTGAAAAATTCCAAATAACAATAAAAAACAGCACTAAGTTTGCATTAGACAAATTTTTTCTTAGTTCGTCTCGCTTCGATTTCTCGTAGCTTGTATTTCCCTATATTGAGAAAGACAACGTACGCACTCACTCACTCACTCACTCACTCTCTCACTCACTAACTCTCTCACTCACTCACTCACTAACTCTCTCTCACTCACTTACTCTCTCACTCACTCACTAACTCTCTCTGTCACTAACTCACTCACTCACTCACTCACGCACTCTCTCTCTCACTCACGCACTCTCTCTCTCACTCACTCTCTCACTCACTTACTCTCTCACTCACTCACTAACTCTCTCACTCACTCACTCTCTCACTCACGCACTCACTCCAAGTTTCATCATTTATACTGGGACATTTACTGTTTTATTATGTTGATGAACTATAGTGATAAATAAGGCATTTCACCCTTATATATGCAGTGAAAAAAATAGCAACATACTGTACATTAATCTATTACATTAAATTTACCATACAGTATAATTATAATCTAAGTTCTCTCTTAATTACCCTCTATCGAATATATATAAAACATACTAAAAAAAAAACTAAGTGCCTGAGAGATATCCCTGTAACCTTGTTGAAACCTAGATAAAAACACACACCGAGATGACCTCTTTCCTGTACAATATCTTTTTTATATATAAATGGACACAGCCTCAGAAACTCGTCATCAAAAGTTCCTTCTCTCTTTTATTACAATGACAATAACATTCCTATAACTATACCCCTAAGCAAGGTGATCCAATCAAACCTGACACGTGCCTTGTCCAATTCTCATTTCAACAACTCACCCTTATCCTGTCCTTTGGAGTGTGGTGGGTGACTTCTCAAGCACGTCTCTATTTACATTCGGGTGGTGCCCCTCACCTGGACGTTTTGTCTCCTGTGTTATGCTTGTGACTTTCCTGTTAACACGAGAATCCACAGCCTCCCGCTATAATGTGTACATCTTGCAACACGGAGCTACGTATGGCACAGCTGGGGTGACAATCTCTCTCTCTCTCTCTCTCTCTCTCTCTCTCTCTCTCTCTCTCTCTCTCTCTCTCTCTCTCTCTCTCTCTCTCTCTCTCTCTCTCTCTCTCTCTCTCTCTCTCTCAAACACACACACACATGGTTGTTGTTGTTGTTGTTGTAGTTCCCCAGACTGTCTGGCCGAGCAGTCCTGAGTCTGGTTGTTAGAAGCCACACAGATGCTCGGGTCCCCAAAAGGTATCCAGGGTGATAGTGAGATCTGTTTCTTCGAATGCAACGGAAGAGGGGACTGCTGGTTCACGGGTATGTACCCCTGAGCCAACATTCCCCCTGTCTGTAGTCTTCCTTGTTGTGCCACCCAATCGGGCGATCTCGCCAGCTACCCAGAAGGAATGAGAAATAGTAAAAGAGACAGACCGAACAGGCCAGGGTGTGGTAGAGGATGACAAATTCCTCATTTCTGGATAGAACCAGCCCTCACCAGTAGGAAAAGGTGATAGAGAGGTGGGACAGCAAGTACGAAGGAAAGAGAAGGAACGGAGGGATAGTTGAAGAACTGAAAATGATTAGTGAGGGCCGAAGGGACGCCAAAACCCTTAAAGTACTGCCCACATCACCGTAGGCAATACTTCCCTTACGGGGACACACACATGGTAATACATTCTAGTATAGGATAACTCGTTACGACCCCGAGAAGATTATAAGATTATAAAGAGGACGAAATAAGACTGCTCGACTAGAAAGACCTATTACCATAAAAAAAAAGGAACAAAGAGGAATTGTCGACTTTTTTTTTCACAAAGAACTTCCATTGTTTCCTGATGGGTCTCTCAAAAGGTATATTTCAGTTTATAAAAGTGATGGACAAACACAGATTTAGTACAAAGATGTAATAATGACCTACAGATGAGTAAGTAAACAAAATTATATTAAGCAACAGGTATTTCATATCAGCTAAAGACTAAAGATCATCTTCTCTTTTAACCCAAGATGTGCAATATCGAGGTTCTCAAGGTCATATTTTTGGGTAAATTTGTGGTGGTAATAAAAAGTGCATAGCATTACATCACACAGTAACTTTCCTTTCCAACGAGATCAAGAGACTGACTGGATTGAGTGTGTTGTCTTGAGAGGGTAATATCACTTGGTTATTTCGGAAGGCTACTGAATCCTCCAAACTATGCAAGGAAACAAAGTGCCTCAGTATAAGAGTAAGGGGATCCGTTTGGTAGCAGCACAGCTTGGAGGAATCAGTGACCCTGCTATTCATACACACGAGACGACGACCCCCTTAATTAAATGAGTACCTGAAGTCGTGGAAGGTATTGATGTTGACTTGGTTGTGTTGTGGTGGGGCGTCACACATGCCCTCCCTCACACAGACACACGGGGCAGGGCGGAAAATGAGCAAGCAGGAAGGGCGACTTTATAATTGGGAGCCACAGGAAAGACGGGTCATGAGCTACAGACGATGAAATTTGACAAGTGCGCAATGGCTCCACACGGCATCAATATGGGCATCGTGTCTGTTCTCCTTAATTATCTCTCGTCTGGCTCATGACTTTTCCTGCCTAATTATGGATCAGGGAAGGGGAACGAATGGAATGTATCAGAGAAAATGGTAAACAAAGACAGCAAGATGTTGGGAAATAAACACAATTACAGGAAGACAGAATGCACAGATGGCATACGCTTTCGCCAACATAATCCCACAGAGGAATGCAAAGCTATAGGTGATTGAGCGGTTAAAAGAAAAGCTCACGATGACAAAAAAAAAGGAATGAATGAAAATGGAAAACTTCTTAATTGATCAAAGTCTAATAATAGCTCATCGTCTAAAATTAGGGATTTATAAAACTTCCAACTTGTGGATATGATTTTGGAAGTATGAACAGATATAAAAGAAAAAAACAACAACATCCATTTATATAAAAAACAAGGTCCCTATAACATTACTCCTTGTTCTAATGTAAGGAAAGAAAGAACTTGTTAATCTTTGAGAAGGAAGGAAGTGAGAAAGGTAGGTGGAGACACGTTCAGGTGTGGGTGTGGCCAAAGAGAAGGTCCTAAGTATAAACAAATGAAGCAACATAACCTTCAGAGGAGCCATCAAAACCCACATAGGAGGAGAAGAGAGGCCCACTCCAGCAGACAGCCAGTCACTCAGTCAGAGAGGACGAGGCTACTTGGTGTCCTCCTGTCCTGTCCACAACATCTGTCACCACTACGATCACTGCTATGCCATCAGTCTGATATCACCACCACTATAACCATCACTGGCTTTACTAACATCATCCATCCATCCATGGATACGAAAGCTATATCTACCTCCACCAATCTACCAGTGTCATAACTTCACCACCCTCTCTTTCAAATGCATTACAACCCGAGTCCCTTGATCCTAGATAACTCCGCAACAAAAAATTAATTGAAGTATATTTTCATGAGAACAACAACAAAGGCAGAACTCTCGATCTCTACGAAGACAATCATTTAAGTCCAGTCAATACTATTATATCTTTCTACATACAAGCCTCGAAAACTCCACCCATCAGCAAAGAAGCACCCAAACAGAAAAAAGAAACGCACACACACAGTCTTCGTGCTGGGCGTGTGAATATTTCTTAGAGATATGGGTGATGAAAGATGAAGGAGAATACCCAGCTACATCAGGTGAGAAAAACAAGATCTGGCAATCGATTTGTTGATGAGGTGTACCTAACCCTAAACCCCTTGGTGTATGCAAGGATCATAAATGGACTCTTGGTTCTCCTTATATGCTGAAGGCAGAAGGAAATCAAAACTCTTGATGCTTAGCGTATAACTCAACCTTGACTCTTGGGGTACTTTGAAGGAAGGAGAAAATACTCGGTACTGAGTGCATAAAATATAAATAGAATTTATAGTGCTCAAGAGAAAGAGAGAGAGAAGAAAATAAAGTAATCTTGGTGTTCTTGTTACTGACGAGTGAAGAAGATGTGGGAACCCGGGAGGGGAAGGAGGAACGTCCCTTCCTCTCCCAGACAAGTGATGCCCTGGCGTCTTGGTGTTGTGCTAGGCCTACTGGTGACGGTGCTGGTGCAGGAAGTGGTCTGTAGGGAGAAGCGATGCAACAACAACACCAACACCGACGGCTCCCATCCACCTGTTTCTCTGGCAGGTAAGGAAGGGGTACAATCGCAGACCATGAAAACTCTACCCCCTCTTCCGACCCTGAGACGAGGCCTGTGGTTTTTCTGAATGACGGCTCAGCAAATCTATCACTGACAACACACGCACCAACATACACCACGGACCCTCATGTGTGTGTTGTCAGTAATAGTTTGGATGAGCCGTTATTCAGAAAAACCACAGGCCTCCTCTCAGGGTCGGAAGAGGGGGTAGACTTTTCATGGTCTGCGATTACATCTCTATTACACATCATTGGTTCCTTTCTTTCGCCTTCCTTTATCTTTTGTTATGTTTTTATCATATTTAATCCGCCATTTAGATTAATGGGTGTTCCCCCAAACCTCTGAAAGGATGCTGAACGACGGAAAGTCTTAATTAAATTAGCCACAGAATGGTGGAAAAGTTAGAAGTGTTATACATAAATCCAATAGTGACGTCCACATTCCTCACCTCATTTCCATTTCATAGTCTCCAAAGAAGCGTGTAGTCACATACTTCTTTAACACTTTATGGCACCACGGATGAACTATTCCGGAAAATGATAATTATGTGACTGTCTCATAACACAACCCCTCTATGTTGTAAATGAGGAAACATGAATTGTGAAGTATGAAGCAAACCACCTTTCTCGGTAATTCCTGTATGTGTGTGTGTTCTCTCCCTTACCAGACTGCAAACCCGTGACCAGCTGCCCAAGTCACTGTGCCCTGGGATGGAGCAGTAGTGGATGTCTCACGTGCAATTGCAATCACCCCTGCAAACCTGTCTTGGCGTGTCCCTCACCTTGCACTGTCGAGAAGGATCAGTTTGGGTGCAAGAAGTGCAAGTGTCCGTGGGAGAAAAATGTCGTGTGTCCAGCCCCACAGGAGTGTCCCACACATTGCAAAGTTTTCGTTGATAGGAATGGCTGTTTCAGGTGCAATTGTGGTGCATTACCTCCACAATGGTGTTCTGAGATCGTAGAGTGTCCTGAGTCTTGCTGGTTTGTACCGGATCAATTTGGATGTCCGAGATGTCACTGCAATGGTTCTACTTCACCAACAATATGTGAAGAGATCAGTCACTGTCCGTGGTTCTGTAGACGTGTGCCAGAAGGTGTCCAAGGTTGTCCTGTGTGTGTGTGTGGTGACGTCCTTCAATCATCAACATGTCCAGATATTACCAACTGTCCAATGTCCTGCACCATCACTATTGACAGTCATGGATGTCCTAAGTGCCAGTGTCGTGACCTATTACTTCCAAGATGTGCAAAAATAATTGGCTGTCCAATATTTTGCACGGTTGTCAGTGACTATCGAGGATGTCCTAAATGTCAGTGTGGTGTCCCCAATCCTCCAAAATGTAGACAAATTCTAGATTGTCCTCTGTTTTGTCGAACTAAACAAGATTATCGTGGATGTCCTAAATGCTTCTGCGATTATCCTCCTCCTCTTGGATGTCCAGAAATTGGTGACTGTCCCAATTTCTGCACAAAGTTTACTGATAATCAAGGATGTCCCCAGTGCCATTGCTTTGGCCTTTCTCCTCCAGGATGTCCAGATGTCAGTGAATGTCCAATCTTTTGTAGGACACTTATAGACTATCAAGGATGTCCTTCTTGCCATTATTATGGGCTACCTACTATTGGATGTCCAAGAATTAAAGCATGTCCAATCTCATGTCCGATTGCTATAGATGTCCAAGGATGTGCGAGATGTCACTGTGCTGGTCTCACAGACACAACACCTCCTTCAGTCAATTGTACTGAGGTGGGACAGTGTCCTACCCACTGTAGAATTATCAATGATCATCTTGGGTGTCCCAAATGTCATTGTGATGTCCCACCACCTCCCAGATGTGAAGAAGTAACACAATGTCCAATGTCCTGCAACATTATTCATGATGATAATGGATGTCCTAAATGTCACTGTGATGTTCCCACTCCTCCAGTATGTAAGGAGATCAAACAATGTCCTAAAACTTGTAGACTACTAACACATTATCAAGGATGTCCTAAATGTCACTGTGATCCTCCATCTCCCAATTGTAAAGAAGTAACACAATGTCCAATGTCCTGTAACATTATTATTGATGATAATGGATGTCCTAAATGTCACTGTGATCTTCCTTCTCCAAAATGTACAGAGGTAAGACAATGTCCAAAATTTTGTAAAATTGTTCCAGATTATCAAGGATGTCCTAAATGTCACTGTGATGTCCCACAACATCCCAGATGTGAAGAAGTAACACAATGTCCAATGTCCTGCAATATTATTCATGATAATAATGGATGTCCTAAATGTCAGTGTGATGTCCCACCACCTCCCAAATGTGAAGAAGTAACACAATGTCCAATGTCCTGTAACATTATACATGATGATAATGGATGTCCTAAATGTCAGTGTGATGTCCCACCACCTCCCAGATGTGAAGAAGTAACACAATGTCCAATGTCCTGTAACATTATACATGATGATAATGGGTGTCCTAAATGTCAGTGTGATGTCCCACCACCTCCCAGATGTGAAGATATCACTGACTGTCCAATGTCATGCAATATTATTCATGATGATAATAGATGTCCTAAATGTCAGTGTGATGTCTTACCACCCCACAAATGTGAAGATACTTCTGAGTGTCCTTTGAACTGCAGGATTATCAATGATTATCATGGATGTCCTAAGTGTTATTGTAATAAACCTCCACATCCTGGATGTCCAGAAACTGGAGATTGTTCCAGATTATGTACAAAGTCTCACGATGATCAAGGATGTCCACAATGTCATTGTGTTAGTCCTCCTCCTCCTGGATGTCCAACTGAAGGAGACTGTCCTAGGTTTTGTAGGACATTGAGAGATTACAGAGGATGTCCCAATTGTCATTGTGACCTAAACTCTCCTTTATGTGAAGAAGTCAAAGAATGTCCTTTGTCTTGTAAGATTGTGTATAAAACCAACAGATGTCCTAAATGTCAATGTGATGTCCCACCACCTCCTAGATGTGAAGAAGTAACACAATGTCCAATGTCCTGTAACATTATACATGATGATAATGGGTGTCCTAAATGTCAGTGTGATGTCCCACCACCTCCCAGATGTGAAGAAGTAACACAATGTCCAATGTCCTGTAACATTATACATGATGATAATGGGTGTCCTAAATGTCAGTGTGATGTCCCACCACCTCCCAGATGTGAAGATATCACTGACTGTCCAATGTCATGCAATATTATTCATGATGATAATAGATGTCCTAAATGTCAGTGTGATGTCTTACCACCCCACAAATGTGAAGATACTTCTGAGTGTCCTTTGAACTGCAGGATTATCAATGATTATCATGGATGTCCTAAGTGTTATTGTAATAAACCTCCACATCCTGGATGTCCAGAAACTGGAGATTGTTCCAGATTATGTACAAAGTCTCACGATGATCAAGGATGTCCACAATGTCATTGTGTTAGTCCTCCTCCTCCTGGATGTCCAACTGAAGGAGACTGTCCTAGGTTTTGTAGGACATTGAGAGATTACAGAGGATGTCCCAATTGTCATTGTGACCTAAACTCTCCTTTATGTGAAGAAGTCAAAGAATGTCCTTTGTCTTGTAAGATTGTGTATAAAACCAACAGATGTCCTAAATGTCAATGTGATGTCCCACCACCTCCTAGATGTGAAGAAGTAACACAATGTCCAATGTCCTGTAACATTATACATGATAATAATGGATGTCCTAAATGTCAGTGTGATGTCCCACCACCTCCCAAATGTGAAGAAGTAACACAATGTCCAATGTCCTGCAACATTATTCATGATGATAATGGATGTCCTAAATGTCAGTGTGATGTCCCACCACCTCCCAGATGTGAAGAAGTAACACAATGTCCAATGTCCTGTAACATTATACATGATGATAATGGGTGTCCTAAATGTCAGTGTGATGTCCCACCACCTCCCAGATGTGAAGATATCACTGACTGTCCAATGTCTTGCAATATTATTCATGATGATAATAGATGTCCTAAATGTCAGTGTGATGTCTCACCACCCCACAAATGTGAAGATACTTCTGAGTGTCCTTTGAACTGCAGGATTATCAATGATTATCATGGATGTCCTAAGTGTTATTGTAATAAACCTCCACATCCTGGATGTCCAGAAACTGGAGATTGTTCCAGATTATGTACAAAGTCTCACGATGATCAAGGATGTCCACAATGTCATTGTGTTAGTCCTCCTCCTCCTGGATGTCCAACTGAAGGAGACTGTCCTAGGTTTTGTAGGACATTGAGAGATTACAGAGGATGTCCCAATTGTCATTGTGACCTAAACTCTCCTTTATGTGAAGAAGTCAAAGAATGTCCTTTGTCTTGTAAGATTGTGTATAAAACCAACAGATGTCCTAAATGTCAATGTGATGTCCCACCACCTCCTAGATGTGAAGAAGTAACACAATGTCCAATGTCCTGTAACATTATACATGATGATAATGGGTGTCCTAAATGTCAGTGTGATGTCCCACCACCTCCCAGATGTGAGGAAGTAACACAATGTCCAATGTCCTGTAACATTATACATGATGATAATGGGTGTCCTAAATGTCAGTGTGATGTCCCACCACCTCCCAGATGTGAAGATATCACTGACTGTCCAATGTCATGCAATATTATTCATGATGATAATAGATGTCCTAAATGTCAGTGTGATGTCTTACCACCCCACAAATGTGAAGATACTTCTGAGTGTCCTTTGAACTGCAGGATTATCAATGATTATCATGGATGTCCTAAGTGTTATTGTAATAAACCTCCACATCCTGGATGTCCAGAAACTGGAGATTGTTCCAGATTATGTACAAAGTCTCACGATGATCAAGGATGTCCACAATGTCATTGTGTTAGTCCTCCTCCTCCTGGATGTCCAACTGAAGGAGACTGTCCTAGGTTTTGTAGGACATTGAGAGATTACAGAGGATGTCCCAATTGTCATTGTGACCTAAACTCTCCTTTATGTGAAGAAGTCAAAGAATGTCCTTTGTCTTGTAAGATTGTGTATAAAACCAACAGATGTCCTAAATGTCAATGTGATGTCCCACCACCTCCTAGATGTGAAGAAGTAACACAATGTCCAATGTCCTGTAACATTATACATGATAATAATGGATGTCCTAAATGTCAGTGTGATGTCCCACCACCTCCCAAATGTGAAGAAGTAACACAATGTCCAATGTCCTGCAACATTATTCATGATGATAATGGATGTCCTAAATGTCAGTGTGATGTCCCACCACCTCCCAGATGTGAAGAAGTAACACAATGTCCAATGTCCTGTAACATTATACATGATGATAATGGGTGTCCTAAATGTCAGTGTGATGTCCCACCACCTCCCAGATGTGAAGATATCACTGACTGTCCAATGTCTTGCAATATTATTCATGATGATAATAGATGTCCTAAATGTCAGTGTGATGTCTTACCACCCCACAAATGTGAAGATACTTCTGAGTGTCCTTTGAACTGCAGGATTATCAATGATTATCATGGATGTCCTAAGTGTTATTGTAATAAACCTCCACATCCTGGATGTCCAGAAACTGGAGATTGTTCCAGATTATGTACAAAGTCTCACGATGATCAAGGATGTCCACAATGTCATTGTGTTAGTCCTCCTCCTCCTGGATGTCCAACTGAAGGAGACTGTCCTAGGTTTTGTAGGACATTGAGAGATTACAGAGGATGTCCCAATTGTCATTGTGACCTAAACTTTCCTTTATGTGAAGTCAAAGAATGTCCTTTGTCTTGTAAGATTGTGTATAAAACCAACAGATGTCCTAAATGTCAATGTGATGTCCCACCACCTCCTAGATGTGAAGAAGTAACACAATGTCCAATGTCCTGTAACATTATACATGATAATAATGGATGTCCTAAATGTCAGTGTGATGTCCCACCACCTCCCAAATGTGGAGAAGTAACACAATGTCCAATGTCCTGCAACATTATTCATGATGATAATGGATGTCCTAAATGTCAGTGTGATGTCCCACCACCTCCCAGATGTGAAGAAGTAACACAATGTCCAATGTCCTGTAACATTATACATGATGATAATGGGTGTCCTAAATGTCAGTGTGATGTCCCACCACCTCCCAGATGTGAAGATATCACTGACTGTCCAATGTCATGCAATATTATTCATGATGATAATAGATGTCCTAAATGTCAGTGTGATGTCTCACCACCCCACAAATGTGAAGATACCTCTGAGTGTCCTTTGAACTGCAGGATTATCAATGATTATCATGGATGTCCTAAGTGTTATTGTAATAAACCTCCACATCCTGGATGTCCAGAAACTGGAGATTGTTCCAGATTATGTACAAAGTCTCACGATGATCAAGGATGTCCACAATGTCATTGTGTTAGTTCTCCTCCTCCTGGATGTCCAACTGAAGGAGACTGTCCTAGGTTTTGTAGGACATTGAGAGATTACAGAGGATGTCCCAATTGTCATTGTGACCTAAACTCTCCTTTATGTGAAGAAGTCAAAGAATGTCCTTTGTCTTGTAAGATTGTGTATAAAACCAACAGATGTCCTAAATGTCAATGTGATGTCCCACCACCTCCTAGATGTGAAGAAGTAACACAATGTCCAATGTCCTGTAACATTATACATGATGATAATGGGTGTCCTAAATGTCACTGTGATGTCCCCACTCCTCCAGTATGTAAGATCAAACACTGTCCTAAAACTTGTAGACTACTAACAGATTATCAAGGATGTCCTAAATGTCACTGTGATCCTCAATCTCCCAATTGTAAAGAAGTAACACAATGTCCAATGTCCTGTAACATTGTTATAGATGATAATGGATGTCCTAAATGTCACTGTGATCTTCCTTCTCCAAAATGTACAGAGGTAAGACAATGTCCAAAATTTTGTAAAATTGTTCCAGATTATCAAGGATGTCCTAAATGTCACTGTGATGTCCCACCACATCCCAGATGTGAAGAAGTAACACAATGTCCAATGTACTGCAACATTATTCATGATGATAATGGGTGTCCTAAATGTCAATGTAATGTCCCACCACCTCCCAGATGTAAAGAAGTAACACAATGTCCAATGTCTTGTAACATTATTATTGATGATAATGGATGTCCTAAATGTCAGTGTGATGTCCCATCACCTCCCAGATGTGAAGAAGTAACACAATGTCCAATGTCCTGTAACATTATCATAAATGATAATGGATGTCCTAAATGTCACTGTGATGTCCCACCACCTCACAGATGTGAAGATATCAATGACTGTCCAATGTCTTGCAATATTATTCATAATGATAATGGATGTCCTAAATGTCAATGTAATGTCCCACCACATCCCAGATGTGAAGAAGTAACACAATGTCCAATGTACTGCAACATTATTCATGATGATAATGGATGTCCTAAATGTCACTGTGATGTCCCCACTACTCCAATATGTAAGGAGATCAAACAATGTCCTAAAACTTGTAGACTACTTACAGATTATCAAGGATGTCCGAAATGTCACTGTGATCTTCCACCTCCCAGATGTGAAGAAGTAACACAATGTCCAATGTCCTGTAACATTATTATAGATGATAATGGATGTCCTAAATGTCAGTGTGATGTCCCACCACCTCCAAGATGTGAAGAAGTAACACAATGTCCAATGTCATGTAACATTATACATGATGATAATGGGTGTCCTAAATGTCAGTGTGATGTCCCACCACCTCCCAGATGTGAAGAAGTAACACAATGTCCAATGTCCTGTAACATTATACGTGATGATAATGGATGTCCTAAATGTCAATGTAATTTTCCTTCTCCAAAATGTACAGAGGCAAAACAATGTCCAAAATTTTGTAAAATTGTTTCAGATTATAATGTTTGTCCTAAATGTCACTGTGGTGTCCCACCACCTCACATATGTGAAGAAGTAACACAATGTCCAGTGTCCTGTAACATTATACATGATAATAATGGATGTCCTAAATGTCAGTGTGATGTCCCACCACCTCCCAAATGTGGAGAAGTAACACAATGTCCAATGTCCTGCAATATTATTCATGATAATAATGGATGTCCTAAATGTCAGTGTGATGTCCCACCACCTCCCAGATGTGAAGAAGTAACACAATGTCCAATGTCCTGTAACATTATACATGATGATAATGGGTGTCCTAAATGTCAGTGTGATGTCCCACCACCTCCCAGATGTGAAGATATCACTGACTGTCCAATGTCTTGCAATATTATTCATGATGATAATAGATGTCCTAAATGTCAGTGTGATGTCTCACCACCCCACAAATGTGAAGATACTTCTGAGTGTCCTTTGAACTGCAGGATTATCAATGATTATCATGGATGTCCTAAGTGTTATTGTAATAAACCTCCACATCCTGGATGTCCAGAAACTGGAGATTGTTCCAGATTATGTACAAAGTCTCACGATGATCAAGGATGTCCACAATGTCATTGTGTTAGTCCTCCTCCTCCTGGATGTCCAACTGAAGGAGACTGTCCTAGGTTTTGTAGGACATTGAGAGATTACAGAGGATGTCCCAATTGTCATTGTGACCTAAACTCTCCTTTATGTGAAGTCAAAGAATGTCCTTTGTCTTGTAAGATTGTGTATAATACCAACAGATGTCCTAAATGTCAATGTGATGTCCCACCACCTCCTAGATGTGAAGAAGTAACACAATGTCCAATGTACTGCAACATTATTCATGATGATAATGGATGTCCCAAATGTCACTGTGATGTCCCCACTCCTCCAATATGTAAGATCAAACAATGTCCTAAAACTTGTAGACTACTAACAGATTATCAAGGATGTCCTAAATGTCACTGTGATCTTCCACCTCCCAGATGTAAAGAAGTAACACAATGTCCAATGTCCTGTAACATTATTATAGATGATAATGGATGTCCTAAATGTCAGTGTGATGTCCCACCACCTCCCAGATGTGAAGAAGTTACACAGTGTCCAATGTCCTGTAACATTATTCATGATGATAATGGATGTCCTAAATGTCAATGTGATCTTTCTTCTCCAAAATGTACAGAGGTAAAACAATGTCCAGAATTTTGCAAAATTGTTGCAGATTATCAAGGATGTCCTAAATGTCACTGTGATGTCCCACCATCTCCCAAATGTGAAGAAGTAACACAATGTCCAATGTCCTGTAACATTATTCATGATAATGGATGTCTTAAATGTCAATGTGATGTCCCCACTCCTTCAATATGTAAAATCAAACAATGTCCTAAGACTTGTAGTCTACTAACAGATTATCAAGGATGTCCTAAATGTCATTGTAATCTTCCACCTCCCAGATGTGAACAAATAACACAATGTCCAATGTCCTGTAACATTATTATAGATGATTATGGATGTCCTAAATGTCAGTGTGATGTCCCACCACCTCCCAGATGTGAAGAAGTAACACAGTGTCCAATGTCCTGCAACATTATTCATGATGATAATGGATGTCCTAAATGTCACTGTGATCTTTCTTCTCCAAAATGTACAGAGGTAAAACAATGTCCAGAATTTTGCAAAATTGTTTCAGATTATCAAGGATGTCCTAAATGTCACTGTGATGACCCCTCTCCGACATGTAATGAGATCAAAAACTGTCCTAAAACTTGTCGAACTAAACTAGATTATCGTGGATGTCCTAAATGTTTCTGTGATTATCCTCCTCCTCTTGGATGTCCAGAAATTGGTGACTGTCCCAATTTCTGCACAAAGTTTACTGATAATCAAGGATGTCCCCAGTGCCATTGCTTTGACCTTTCTCCTCCAGGATGTCCAGATGTCAGTGAATGTCCAATCTTTTGTAGGACACTTATAGACTATCAAGGATGTCCTTCTTGCCATTATTATGGGCTACCTACTATTGGATGTCCAAGAATTAAAGCATGTCCAATCTCATGTCCGATTGCTATAGATGTCCAAGGATGTGCGAGATGTCACTGTGCTGGTCTCACAGACACAACACCTCCTTCAGTCAATTGTACTGAGGTGGGACAGTGTCCTACCCACTGTAGAATTATCAATGATTATCTTGGGTGTCCCAAATGTTACTGTGATGTCCCACCACCTACTACATGTGATAGTATATTGGATTGTCCTTTGGGTTGCAGGGTTATCAATGATTACCGTGGATGTCCTAAATGCTACTGTAATAATCCTTCTCCAAGATGTACAGAGGTAAAACAATGTCCAAAATTTTGTAAAATTGTTCCAGATGGCCAGGGTTGTCCCACATGCCACTGTGATGTCCTGCCTTTTCCCAGATGTAAGATCATTGCCTGTCCTGATTCATGTATGATAATGAGAGATCAACGAGGGTGTCCACGGTGTGACTGTAATCTCCCTAGTTCTCCCATTTGTAAAAAGCCTGTAAACTGTCCAAGATCTTGCATTATTGTTATGAACAAGCATGGATGTCCCAAATGTCACTGTGATGTCCTTGATACTCCTAGATGTGAAAAGATCAGCCACTGTCCAAGCTCTTGTAGGATTGTCAGTGATCAGGGAGGATGTCTCATCTGTCACTGTCCAAAGTGCAAACAAATACAAAACTGCCCAAAATACTGTAGCATTGTTAAAGATTATTACGGATGTCCTGAATGTCACTGTCATGGACCTCCTTTTGAATGTCCTGAAGTTAAATGTGATTATCCATGTCAATATTCTAAAGATGCCTTTGGATGTCCTATCTGTCATTGCTCTCTGTTGTGTCCTGGAGTAACTAAGTCTTGTAATCTACCATGCAAACTCGTGCAACATCCCTCTGAGGGTTGTCAGAAATGCGAGTGTCCTGTGTGTCCACCAGTTTCATGCCCAAGAACCTGCAAAAAAGTTCCTGGACCAAATGGGTGTCTTGAATGCCTGTGTAATCCAAAATGCAATACCCCTCAAGATTGCCCACCAGACTGTCCAATCAAATTCACTCATGATGGCTGTCCTGTTTGCAACTGTCCTCCTTGCCCACTGTTGTTGGACTGCCCTCTAACATGCAAATTAAGAAAGAATTGCTATGGATGTACCATATGTGACTGTCCCAAGTGTCAACCTGTATTTAACTGCCCTCCAAATTGCTTAAGAAAAAACAAGAATGGATGTGATGAGTGTGATTGTGATAGGGGTCCCATCTGCCCAGCAGTTCTCCATTGCCCGCCACCCTGCTCCACAGTCACGGACTCAAGGGGTTGTCAGATCTGTGACTGCCACAAATGTAAACCTCTTTTGTATTGCCCTCCCATGTGTAAGAGAATATTGAATAAGAATGGCTGTAAGGAATGCAACTGTGACAGTTGCAAGCCCATTACTGAATGCCTCCCAGGCTGCACCATTATCGAAGACATGAATGGGTGCAACACATGTAACTGCATAACAAACTGTTCCCCTCTCACAGACTGCCCACCTCAGTGTAAAAGACGTAAAGGTATTGATGGGTGCGAAACTTGTGATTGTTCTGAGTGTAGACCACTATTGTACTGCCCACCTTATTGTACAGTCAGAAGTGATAGTAACGGCTGTCAAATGTGTGATTGTTCTGAGTGTAAACCACTATTGTATTGCCCACCTTATTGTACAGTCAGAAGTGATAGTAACGGTTGTCAAATCTGTGATTGTTCTGAGTGTAAACCACTATTATACTGCCCACCTTACTGTACAGTCAGAAGTGATAGTAACGGCTGCCAAATCTGTGATTGTAATTAATGTCAACCTCTGAACGTCTGTAGTGACGAATGCAATATTGCCATGGCCAAGATTGGTTGCCTGATCTGTGACTGTCCTTGTCCTCTCATCTGCAACTATCCTCCAAGATGCAACATCATCAAGCATGAGAAAGGATGTGATACATGTATATGCTAAAATGTCATCCTATCACTAACTGTCCTCCACTGTGCCCTGTTATAATTGATTCCTCCAGAGGCAGGCAGACTTGAAAGTGTAGAGGACCTTTTCCACCCCTAGAAATCTGTCTACTTGCTTGTCACACTATGAAGGGCAAGATTTGATGTTTGTTACTGTCTTAATCATCACTGTAAGCCACCTGGTTACTGCCCCAGTCACTGCACGATGGTCAATGATGAAAGAGAGTGTCTCTAACGTAAATGCCCATTTGATGTGAAGAATTTATACACTACTAAAAGAATTAATGCACCCTTGATGAAGATGGGGATGGCAGTATGTATGTCACTATCCCCGGCACAAGCTGCTTGTTTTTAGTCCATTCTACTGCATAACTAAAGTCAAACAATTTTGTCCCGCATTCCACACAAGGGAACCTCCATTTCCAAAGAGGGCTGTATAATCGTCATAAACTTACCTCACTGTAGAGGGGGAGGGACATTAATCCATTGACCCTGTACACAGTGTACAGTAACAGTCACTCTATGCAAACTGTAGCTCAATGACAGGCTCCAACATGGCCGAAGTCTGGATAAAACAAAGCCCGCGTAATTTAAAAAGATAATAAATAACTACATTGTTATGTAATACTGTGAATAATGGTTACGTGACAAACCAGAGTATAAGTAATACAAATACGAGATATAGACGGGACTTGCTGATATTTAAATGTTTTCTACTTACCAAATTAAGGGTCGATTGTTTTTTTTTCGCAGCAACTCACTGCAGTTCACGCTGTTATTAATTAAACAATAACACCATATAAGAAGCTGAAAGGCCTTATCCATACGCGAGTTGAACTGTAGATTGCACCTATAAGTAGCTATGTTGGCTCAGTCAATTCCTATATTGGCTGGCAAAAACAGTTTTAATTTGTTTGTTAGAAGTTGATAATCAAAGTTTTCATCCAGAAATCACGCATGTGCTGACTGCGTTCCACAGGATACAAATCATACACTAACTATTGATACATCCCGGCGATCCGCCGATCCCGCGTGTGTGAGATGCACTCATACAGTATTTCACGAGAGGGCAGAGGAAGGCAGAAAGTTCTGCTGTCATTTTGTGGTGTATACCTTCCATGACCAAAGAAATGACACTTCATCAATAACATGGTTGCCAAGTCATTTCCGAAAGGCTGTCTTAAAATAAATTTATTTCCGAAACTACAAGTATGTGAAACCCAAAGAGTAATGTATAAATCAAATAAAACCAAGGAAAAATATAATGTTTACTTTAGTTCATTTAATACCATCAGTATATTACTAAAGTTTTTATTGTTTTAAGTACAGGTATTATAATTTATGTAGTGAGGAGGTAGGGGTGTAGTATTTCTATGGCTGTATTTGCTTTGAAAAATGTGAGTGATAGGACAGATCCTTCACACACAGAGAAAATGGCAAGGAAGCCTAATGAAACTATGAAGTATAACATAGGGGTTTTATTTACATTAGTACCAATATCATCTTGTATTTGGAACGGGTTGCGGCTGCCAGACGAAAGATTAAAAGAATGGTGGTGGGTGGTGTGGCACTGACTCCTCCTCCCTCTCTGTTGTTGCCTCTTTCCTGCCCTCTACCTCCTCCTCACTGCCCTCTACCACCACCTACCTACCCTCAAAATCATTATATGTTATGCTTGCAAATGAAAGAAATGAGTATATAAGTAAGATATGAAAGAAGTAAGTAAAATACAGGGTGTTACAAAACTTTAAACGTCCGTAGCTCAAAACGAGTATTTTTTTCATTCAAATATTCATAGAAAATCTATTTCCAACTGGATTTACTTGAAACTCACTCTGTTTATTTATAATAGTGGTAGGTTCATGCGTACATTTTTTTTTTTTATATATAATTGAAAATTAACGATGTCAGGGGGGGGGGGGGATAAAGAAAAATCGGTATTTATTGAAAGAATTGCCGTTTTGTAGCAGTGTTGCCAGATCCGGGTAGGTCCCAGGATTTTGCACCAGTCATTTCCTGTACTTTACCACGGTTATTTCCCGGTAATTTGCCCAGGTCAGGTCCCGGTAGTTTGCCCAGGTTAGGTCCTGGTGGTCTAGGATAGGTTAGGTTAGGTAAGGTCAAGCTAATTTCAAAATGCCCCATTTGAATATCTTGGCAATGGGGCATTTGCAGAGGAAATGCCATAGAAGAAAATAGTCTTCGAATGGTCTGAATAAGTGGGTAATGAAGGTAGAAAAACCATATGCAATAACGGCATTTCTTTCAATATTTACCGAAAAATCGTGAGTCGGCGCACGTCACTCCCGACGTACTTACATCTTGGGATCCCAACATTTCACAACGTATGGGGAATTAAAAAAAAAAAAAAGAGGATGTTACGAAATTTCTATTATGTTGTAGTATTTCCATTTCAAAATTAAAGTCTAGTACAAAAAAATTGGCCTCCAGGACATTTTAAATGTGCATGACGTCATGATCTTCCACATTCCCTTGCTAACACAAAATGTTGGTAATCCGGTTTTAAATATATTCCGAAAGTTTCTAGTCGTAAGACCAAATACTTTTTTTTTTTTTTGTTAATTTATTTTAGTTCGGGGGTAAGTAAATAAATATCAACCTTTAGAGTTTAGAGAACAATACACTATAAAATATCCTCTACTTTCAGCTTGCTAAAAATTCTATGTCTATAGTACAGTTGTATAAAGTAAAGGCTGATAAAATCTGAAAAATTACATTTTTATTAAATACCTATCCAGTACAGTACATTAAAAATTCAGTAAAAATACCCTGAGCACCAAATCTAACCACTTCATGGCTTAAATAATGTACTATATTCTATATTATTTATCTGCCTACTAGTTCTGTTTATGTACAGCACAATGCCATATTGTAGTTCCAAATTTCCAAAGTACCGTATATACCATAATACTTATGGAGCCACATAATATATCCTTAATGTCCAGGATTATACTTATAAAAATTTTATATATGGAATTTAATTAAGTTTCAGTGGCAATAAGCTATGCTAGCCACCATGCAATTAACCCTCGTGCCCTTGCAATACATTCTGTACTATCCGAGGAGCTTCATTTCAAGAATTTGATTTATGGAATGATCGATAAACAAAAAATAATTAAAGTACGAGCCACAAATAGGGCTTCACAGGACTACACCACAACAACAAAAATAAATCTGAGTTAACCCTCAAACAGGCTCTGTAGTTTTTTGTTGCAATACTACCCTTCATTTTCAATCAAGTATTAAAAAAAAAAAAATCCACCCTTCTTTGCCAAACTGAGGCTTCCTACATTCACCATTCACAAACTTGTTTTCTTCAGCTGACTGCAAGTGTGGCAACAGAATGTGGGATGAAGGAAAGAGACTATGGGAAAAAACAAACTAGTACAACCCACCCTTTAGTTTGCTAGTTGCTCAGCCTTGACAACCACTTCTTCTATATCACCGACCATATAAAATGCAGCCTCGGGAAGGTGATCGTACTTGCCAGCCAGAATATCCCTAAAACTCTGAAAGAGACGAGAAGGATGAGAGAAGAGTTGAAGTTATTAAGCATGCTCATAAATTATATACTGCAATATAATGAGTCTTATCTTACTTAACTAGTGGCTCTTAGATCAGAAGAACTTGTGAGAAAAATTATGTTATTCTTCATACTGTATAATTAACTTTAACTAACACTTTCTTATTTCCATTTCTAAATTACTTGTATTCCATGAAGTTGTTGGTAAATAACGACTGATTCCATGGAAAATTTCTATGAAAGTACTTTAATAGATATTCATGGAGTAGATATTGTTATATACAGTAAAATGTGTAACTGATAGATTTTAACTATTTTTTCTCCTACACTAGTCACTATCATAGCAAACTCAACTCACTTTAATAGTGTTCTCCAGTGACACAAATTTGCCTTCATATCCTGTGAAGACCTCAGCAACCTGGAATGGCTGGGACATGAACTTCTGAACCTTGCGTGCACGAGACACAGTCAGCTTATCCTCCTCTGAGAGCTCATCCATACCCAGGATGGCAATGATGTCTTGGAGTGATTTATAGTCCTGAAGAAGAAGCAGGAGTGGCAATGCTTGCTTTTAATAAGGATTTTCAATTACTGGTAATAAAGTATGATAAGAGCTATAAAGCATTCTAAATTTTTTTTGTAGTATCCATTACCATGAAATGTTAATGAAAATTATGTACTACATTTATAGTAATAACTTTTCTCATTTCATCATATTTCTTGTTTTGCAATAAATATCCTTTCCTGACCATGAGTCACAGGTAAATATTATACTGTAATCCTATATAGCTTCAGCAAGCTTATCATACAGCTTCCCTTTCTCTACTGTACTGTGGGCCCACCTGGAGTATTTTCTGGACACCTCTGGCAACTGCATAATGTTCCTGTCCAATGACGTTAGGGTCCATGATGCGCGAAGTAGAGTCTAACGGGTCCACAGCAGGATATATACCAAGTTCAGCAATACCTCTTGACAACACTGTGGTGGCGTCAAGGTGGGCAAATGTGGTAGCAGGTGCTGGGTCAGTGAGATCATCAGCTGGCACATAGATAGCCTAGAAAAATAAATAAAAGTCAAACAACGGTACAGTATTTAATATTTCATTTTTTCTGTTCCCAGTAATATATATATATATAAGTTTAAGTACCTGGGTACAGTTCTGTGTAAATATGGAAGTATGGAAGGAGAAATTAGGGAGAGAGCAGTGAAGGGTAGACAGGTCATAGGATCACTGGGGAGGATAATGAAGGGTAGAAGTCTGAGTATGGAAGTGAAAAGGGGACTACGAAATAGTATAATCCTACCAACACTGACATATGCGTCGGAGACATGGACATGGAGTAGGGCTCATCAGTCTAGAATAGGTGCTGTGGAAATGAGTTAATTGAGAGGAGCATGTGGACTTACAAGATGGGATGGAGAAAGTACTGAGAGTGTGTATGAGAGATGTGGTATGAGTGAGAAGGCAATTGGTATTGAGTGTGGAGTGGTAGAGAGAGTGAAACGTAATACACTGAGATGGTTTGAACATGTGGAGAGAATGCAAGGTGAGGAGTTTGTAAAGAAGGTGTATAGAAGTGAAGTTGTGGGACCTGGTGTGAGAGGCAGACCTCCGGTTAGATGGCAGAACAGAGTGGAAGAGTATGTAAGGGAGAGAAACATGAGGGGCAGAGGGGGGCTTGACTGAGTAAGGAGGGAGTGTTGGAACAGGGAGAACTGGAGACACTTCTGCCGTGGCCACCCCCTTGGGGGGAGTTCCCGGAGGGAACGAGGCGTCAGAGCTATAGATAGATAGATAGATATATACACATATATACATAAATATATATATATATATATATAAGGTCAGAAGTCAGGTGTGTCACTATATCATCATGTAACGTGGTGAGAAGCTGGAAGGATTTCAATTTCAATTAAGAGGTTTGGAGGCAATTGTTAGCCAGTTGTGAGCAACCTAATCATATAAGCTGTGGGGATTTACTGTCAATACAGCAAAAGAGAAAACAATTTAGGTTCTAGTGCCAACTGTTCACTGTACCTGAACGGATGTAATAGAACCCTTCTTAGTGGTGGTGATCCTCTCCTGCATACTACCCATATCAGTGGCCAAGGTTGGCTGGTACCCAACAGCAGAGGGAATTCTACCCAGCAGAGCAGACACTTCAGATCCAGCTTGTGTGAACCTGGTAACCAAATTTAGATTTCCTTACACATTATAAAATTATCTCTTCTATATCATTTGAAATTTATTGATGCAATGTCCAGTATCCCCTAGAGTTAAATATAGTATTGTGCAGCATAAGTAGAGGAAAGCATGAATTCAGGCTAACAGCATTCAAGTTAACCCCCTTACTCCAAGTATTATACAACAGACACTGCTCTCACCCTAGTACAGTACACCAAAATAAAAAAGATTAACTTTAATACAATCTCTTTATAGTTTCATTTCTGGATGATTCACATCAAAAGGCAAGCTATTAAAAATTACTATTAAGATAAAAAGGTAAGCCAATAATAATACAAGAATGACTCAACCCTATACTCTACACCCTTGCTATAACACTATCTCACCGAGACCCAGAGTACTGTACTTAAATATGATAGAAGAAATGACCAAAAGTTTAAATACCTGTAAATTACTGATTTTAGCTTTCCTTTGGTTGACACATTCTATGTGCATTAACCCCTAAGAACCGCAATCCCCCTACCGCTACTGGAGAGTGAACCGCAAAAACAGGGTGATTTTTAAAGATTCGTTTAGGTAAATATTGTTATTACAGATTTGTAGAGCTTGATTTTATACACCAGAATCTGTAAACTAAAGTTTCCTATGTCCACTGGTTTGCGTACAGCAGTGCCATGAGTAATAAAGTAGTTTCCCCTAAAACCCCCCTAAAAATGAGGAAACGTGAGTGAGCGCATTTTCATTGCGTATATATGACGAGTGAACCATTTCCCTCTCACACCCCTTACACCACTCACTGAAGGCCCAACCTAACCAGTGTTACCAATGAAGTGGCTAGATATAGCCCAAGCAGTTTTTTTTCTACCGGCGTTATATTACGTCAATCGGCTTCAAGGCCTAAATTCGCGGTGACGTGATATTTGGTCAATAGGCATTTAAGGGTTAAAACCTATTGTGGACCAAAAGTTTGAGTTTTGACTCTCAAAAGTCATTGACCAGAGGATTATGGGTTTGAATCTTGACCACAATGGGGATCCTGTGTTACCAGCTGAACATAGCAGAGTTCCTTCCTATAAAATCAATTCACAAGGCTGTCGTTATTCCATTTTGCACTCCTATAATTCATGAGTTTTATCCTGTGTCTTGATGTAACAATATTCACCATGGTCCACATCTGCTCCTAAGTTATTTCTGCATCATTATACTGACCTGAAAATATTGTCAACAAAGAAAAGAACATCCTGGCCCTCCTCATCTCTGAAGTACTCAGCCACGGTAAGGCCAGTGAGGGCTACACGAGCACGGGCACCTGGTGGCTCATTCATCTGACCGTACACCAGCGCCACCTGTCAACAAGAATAAGAAATACTGGATGAGCAAAGTACAGTCACTTCCAAGGGTGTGGTTCCCTCTATGATTTAATACACTAGACTCGTACATTACAGTTACTTAGTATCACTTGTACCAACCTTGGAAGTGTCATCCTTGAGAGATATGACACCAGACTCGATCATCTCATGGTAGAGGTCGTTCCCTTCACGTGTTCGCTCCCCAACGCCAGCAAACACAGAGTATCCACCATGAGCTTTGGCCACATTATTAATCAGCTCCATGATAAGCACAGTTTTCCCAACACCAGCACCTCCAAACAGGCCTGTGGAAAGTATTGTATAGCATTAAAGAACTGAAGTCACTATAAATTCTATAAAGAACACTTATTTTTGTGATATCAACACCTCCAAAGAAGCACTGTCTATTATTACTCCACCAAATTTAAAGAATCATTTACCCAAAACTAACATCTCCAACAGGCCTGCATATCATGTTGATGGAACATACATATGTACATAACATATACTGGGCTTTAATATACAGTACTGCATAGCAAACTTCATAGAAAATAAGTGAAGATCTTCCTATTCAGTTTCTGATAAACAAAATTACAACAGTATTATACAAATTCAAATATGGCATAACTTACCAATCTTACCGCCCTTGGAATATGGTGCCAGCATGTCGACAACCTTGATACCAGTGACAAGGATCTCTTGTTCTACACTCATCTGGTCAAACTCTGGGGCATCAGCATGGATGGCTGCTCTTACACTAGTGCCAATGGGGCCTCTCTCATCAATGGGTTCACCTGTCACACCAGATTCACTTGTTATATTCATTAATGATCTTATGGTATTTCTTAACATATGTTCTAAATATTCTCCAACAGTTTATCAGCTGGTCAGAACTAAATTTATTTTTTTAAAGTTTTTTAAACTACTTTTAAACTCATTCAGGTGGGTTCAAGCCATGAAATACGTTGGCAAAGTGGCTTGGAATGGGTTGTGAATAGAGTCAAGAAAACATGTTGTTGATGTTCTGGGGCAGAATGGCCTCCTGCCCCACAGACCCCTGGTACGCTCTGGTCGCAGTGAAAAAACGAATTAAAATAAAGGAGGGGCTGGCCTAATATGCCTGGGCTACAGAAACACATCCCAGGGAGATGGGACCAGAGCTTACTGGACCAGGGAGTCTGGGGGCCTCCGACCGCCAGGGAGATTGAGAGAAAGGTCTTTGATCCCACAGCCAGTGCTGTGGGCCCAAGTCCATGTTACCACAAGAGCTACAAGTGGGACCACACCTTCCATCAGACCAGTCCTGAAGGGACCATAAAGGGGGAGGTAGTTTAGACTGCTGCATGCAAAGGGATAATGCATTCCCATGTGCTGGCAGTCCACACAGCAGTTAAAAAAAAAAAAAAAAAAAAAAAAAAAAAAAAAAAATCCTCCGGTTGCAGTACACCTCAAGGGGAATTTTTTTAATCCATGTGGGCAGATCTAGTAAAATCCACTAGAAAGTGACCATATCCTACAACAGTCTATATTCTAGCCCTGTGGGGGATGGCTAGTATTCACAGAGAATAAAGTCAGCCTCCCTGAACAGATGAAACAAGTTGTTGTTGTTATTGAAGTTCCTCAAGCTGTCTGGCCGAATAGCCCCAAGCTCCTGAGGAAGGTCATGGCCTGAACCGGGCTTTCCCACAGTGCCCTCAGAGAGTGTATGTTGTGTTGTTGGCGAGTGTGGTTGTGTGTATTGCAGTCTTCCATAATGTGTTTAATAGAGTGGGGTGCTGTGTTGCATCCCTGACAGGCATCTACAATGGCTCCATCCAGCTTCTTCTGATATGTCAGAAGATTAAACAAGTAATAAACAACAGCATTCTGACACTGCAAATCTCCACAAAGGCTAAGCATCCCAGAATCTTTCCATTATACTATACAGTTGTAACATTTCAAAAGGGTTTGCATAGAAATGTAGCTAGCAATTTGTCCAATAATGCAGCGTTTGAACTGAATTTCTACCCTAATTTAGGATTTTTTGGTAAAGTTTAAAATAATGGATAAAAAGCCACATCCACATCTCCACCATTGGTGAACAAAATATAATTAAATCCACACATGACTTTTTGCATAATCCTGATAACAAACAAACAGACAAACCTAAGGTCTGTACAGTATGGGCTATTCTTTAAATACTCATTCCTCATAATTCTTAAAAGCTTTATACAATACCTATTTGCTAACAATATAAATATAGCCTATGGTACAGCATTTTAATAAAATAATGTTTAACATAATTCCAAGTAGCCCTAAGACTCACCAATAACATTGATGATACGTCCAAGTGTAGCAGGTCCAACTGGGATGGATATGGGAGTTCCAGAGTCAGTAACAGGCTGCCCTCTCACAAGCCCTTCTGTCCCATCCATGGCAATGGTCCGTACGGTATTACCTCCTGAAATGGTGGTATTTATTATTATTTATTAATTAATTTTGATGATTGATTGCTGAAAATGACCAAGACATCACAGGATATTATTAAGCATATGCAGGATAGTTTTCTGACTGACTTTATGTACTGGGCAATATAAATTAGGACATAAGATGGCTAAACGAGTTTGACCAGGAAGCAGCTGGCAGAGTAGCCAGGAGATCCAACCACTCAATATACAGTCCAGGACAGACGATGGAATGGGACATTGAAGATTTTGAAGAAGTAAAGGAAACAAAGTACAGTATCAGCAATATCAAATGATTAACTGATTGCCTGTTGTGTAAAATACATAAAAGGTAAATTTCAGTATATGTCCATACAAGATCTGTATAGTCGGGACAAACTTAGAATCTCAATAGGCCACGCCCCCTTTCCCGTCAGCGCCGTGGATAACGAAATATGTTCTCGTACTGGTCTCAACGCTGCCACTTGACATCCGACCACGGCACTGATAACATCTATTATTTAATCCATTGAACAATAAAAGAATGTTTTAATACCTGTAGTTTTGCATTTACAGTATTTTTGTGCAATTTCTCTTTTATAGAAGTACTTGAACTCGTTAAGGACAATATTTCTAGCTTGACTGGCAAACCATGGGTTGGGGTATGGGTAGACAGTGGAGTGACCTTCCCCTCCAGCAGCCAGTAAGGCACTAGTGTGTGTTCTTGACTCCCCTTTGTTACATAGGCCTGGCAGACTGCTCGCCGCCGTGAACCGTTAAACATCATTTCAAACATAATTAAAGATCCGACTAAATTGTAAAGTTTCCGAACTTTGATGTCATTATCAGTGTAATGAATAACACATGAAAAACTGAAATATAAGTTGCTGAAAACTGTAAACTTGTGACGAAGCGAAAATTAGTAATTAGTGTACTCAAATATAGTTATTACTTATCGTTGGTGCTACAGATACCGTTGCCAGCCATATGAGTACAGTCAGGAGGGGGTGTGGCCTATTGAGATTCTGAGTTTGTCCCGACTTTAATTATAAATTCATGATTAGCAAATTATAACATTGGTATATTATAACATACTCTTTTAGGTAATGTATGTATTGTCTGTAATGTCTTGAACAACACAGAAATGTTGTTTATATATGGTCACAAGTCACAACTAAAAGAAATATAGGCTGGTGTAGTGAAGTGGTTCCCAAACCCATGGTTGCGACCCAAATGAGGGTCGCATGGGTGTTCCTGAGGGTCACGGGATGGTTACAAAATTAATAAAACATAAAAATAAATAAGAGAGAGAGATTAGAAGTAAAACTAATTCAAACATAATTAGTAACATCATAATTGTGGAATATAAATTTATTAACTTTTTTTCAAATGGATAAAACTAAAATAATACTGAAATAATATTTCATCCTTGAGGGTCGCCAGACCAAAATAAATTTGTGTTCAGGGTCACGAAAAAAAAAGTTTGGGAAACACTGGTGTAGTGGTACTGCAGTCACCTAAGAACTATTTTGCTGTGAGATTGAACCTGCTTAGTCTCAATAAGGCATAGCTTGGTGGAACTCCCTACCATGTAAATTACTATAAAGGAATTCTTATGGCCTTCTACTGTTCAGTGATTACAACATTTAAAAATTAAGAATATAAGTGACAAGTACAGTAAAAAGTAACTATTGTACTGTATATCAGTGAGAGGGGGTCATACCAAGGTGCTGAGCAACTTCCAGTACAAGGCGAGGTTGTCTGTCTTGGACTTCAAGAGCATTGAGGATGGGTGGAAGGCTTTTCTCAAACTGAACATCCACTACAGCTCCAATAACTGCTGTCACACGTCCCTTCACCTCACCAGATACTCCACCTGGACAAATATTGAAGGTAACTCAAGTTATCTGAAATGTCTGGACTAATATATTAACAGGTGATTAAATTATTAAAGAACCAGTATTACAAATTTATCTGATACCATGAATCAAAGCAACTGATGTGAAAAGCACTATTACACTACACAGTAGTGACGACAGTACACATATATAGTTAAACAAAATATATCTAAAATACTTGTTTCAGTGGGTTCTGTAGATGGTGAACCTGTTGTTTCAGCCATTACTGCAATAGTGGCAGCAGCTGCAGCATCAGTCACTGCTTCTCCAGTGACATTTACAACAGGGATATCAGCTGAAGGTTCTTCTACTACAACAACTGCTTCGGCTAAAATTTCAGCCACTGGTTCTCCAGTAGTTGGTGCTTCAACCACTGGTTCTGCAACAGCTGGTGCTTCAACCACTGGTTCTACAACAGCTGGTGCTTCAACCACTGGTTCTGCTTCTTTGGGTGCTTCAGCCATTAGTTCTACAACAGGTGGTGCTTCAGCTACTGGTTCTGCTGCAGCTGGTGCTTTTGCTACTGGTTCTGCTACTTTAAGTGCTTCTGCCACTGGTTCTGGTTCTTTAGATGCTTTAACCACTGATTCAGCTGCAGCTGGTGCTTCAGTCACTGGTTCTACAACAGCTGGTGCTGCTTTGGATGCTTCAACCACTGGTTCAACTGCAGCTGGTGCTTTAATTACTGGTTCTGTTTCTTTGGGTCCTACAGCCACTGGTTCTACAACAGCTTGTGCTTCAACCACTGGTTCTGCAACTGGTGCTTCAGCCACTGGTTCTGCTGTTTTTGGTGTTTCAACCACTGGTTCTACAACTGGTGCTTCAGCCACTGGTTCTGCTGTTTTTGGTGCTTCAACCACTGGTTCTACAACTGGTGCTTCAGCCACTGGTTCTGCTGTTTTTGGTGTTTCAACCACTGGTTCTACAACTGGTGCTTCAGCCACTGGTTCTACAACTGGTGCTTCAGTCACTGGTTCAGCTGCAGCTGGTGTTTCAGCCATTGCAGGTTCTGCTGCTTCAGCCACTTGTTCTGGTTCTTTAGGTGCTTCAACCACTGGTTCTGCTGCTTTGGATGCTGCAGCTGCTGGTTCTGCTGCTGTAGATGCTTCAGCTACTGGTTCTGCTGCTTTGGGTTCAACTGTTGGTTCTGCCTTTTTTAGTGCTTCAGCTACTGGTTCTGTTACAGCGGGTGCTTCAGCTACTGGTTCTACTACAGCAGGTGCTTCAGCTACTGCTTCTGTTACAGCGGGTGCTTCAGCTACTGGTTCTGCTGCTTTGGGTGATTCTGCTGACTTTGATGCAGCTGTTGCTGATGTTTGCTTCAATGGCTTGTCTGAATCAGAGGATGATGATGTCTCGGGTGCTGTTGACTTGAGAATCTCTGGTTTTTCTTTAATAATATCCTGGAGTGTTGGACCCTTCTTGTCCATACTTTCCCCTTCACTCGCGCCCTTCAAACTGGCGGCATGTAGGGCGGCAGAGGTAGTGATGGAATTTTTATCTCCATTCCAGACGTCCTTCCACCCCGCTACCTTTGCTGCTGCGCGCTTTACCTCGGGGGTAGGGATAGGCCTTGTAAGTGTAGGTTTGGGAATTTTCTTTTTCTTCTTGTCTGCCATGGGAGAACTGGTGTGGAGGTCTCGGGTGACAGTGGGAACGAGGCATTGACCACCTCGTAACTGACCCACCCTACCCCGACCAGCAACAACCACCAACCGCATGTGGTTCTGTCAACAAAAAACAACACAAAAGTGGTAAATTATTATCAGTCACATGTTACTACTGAACAATAAAAAATAAACATTATTCAACTAGATTCTTCTGCTTGGATACTTATACAGCCCATATTTCAATACACCGTGTATTACTGCTAAGATGGTCAGTAATTCACACTAATGTACAGCTACAGTCATATAACCACCAACACTCTCCTTCCGTCGTGCAAATATATCAGTATCATATCAATATATAATCATACAACACCTTATGTCAACTCAACCCCCCTCAATTACTACTATGAGGTGCTGCAATATCATGTATGTTTTGTTTTTTATTACCAAGATATTTACTACGATGTGAGGAAAGTGTCGGTGGATATTTGACTGTGGCTGTACAGCAACTGGTCACAGGCTATCCTATTCAGGCATTCCCTAGTTCCCCACAAAGTCACTGCAATGGTGAGGGATCCTTTTCAGTAATGTTGGAGCCGGTCAGTGTTCAGTGTGTGTGCCTGCTGGTGTGGCGTTACATCAGGTTTGACAATAACAGGCCAACCTTACTCTACCTGTCCTCACCACGTATCTCTCTCACAACACCACCCTCTAAGCCTAACCAAGCTTATTTGACCCAAATACAGTTCAAGACTCTCACTCTCATCTCACACAACCTTCCATACATTATACACTCTCTCTCTCTCATACAATTTTCCACTCTTCTGTATCACAGCTCAGTATTATTATAACCCTCATATTACCGACCCCACTCAACAACACCATATTACCCTATCTTATCCCGTTCCCACACAGCTTTCTAATTCATTCTAAAAGCTTTTCCTTCCTCTCCCTTTGTAACACGTACGAGGTCACTAACTAAAAGCTATATCTCAATATTTGGGAAGATCATGGCACTATTCCAAATACTCGAACAGAGCCACAGTCATTCACCTGTACCGGTACTCCTTACCGGTGAGCGGGGAGGCTATGGGAAGGGTAAAAATGTATTTAGGCCGGGCAGACTTGGCAACCATAGAGTTACATAACAAGGCGCCATACACTACTCTCGGCCCGTGTTGGTGGCGGTGCCCAACTGCCCATAGGTAGGGTAACTCCACCGCCAGCTATAACAGGATGCATTTCTGCCACTCTTGCCCGGTTTCAAAATATGCTCAGCTACAGTAATACACCCTCACAATTAAGTTGTTGTGGTATTAGCTATTTTTAAACAATTTGAAAGATATGGCTCGTGTGGTCCGTGCATAACCGGTTACGGGGCTGTTTAGTGACAAAAACCTACAGGTATAGTTTTATATGTTTGACTGGGGGAGAACCAAAGGGAACGACTATGGTCGAAGAAACATAAATAATAGTCAGAAACGCCACATAATCATGTAGGCATATTTAACTGCATTCGTCCCGATCACTAAATACGCCACACCATTAAAAGTAACTACATATAGATGCCTAGCCTAAACAACTGTTGTACGATGTTACCTTAGCCTAAATAGGCCTATCAGTCGCTCACGTACCTTGCCCAACTTAGTAGAAATACACCATCAATGAATGGATTTCTAAAACCTAATCAAAGGTTTCAAGTCACGAGGTCCACCTTTGGTAAATATTTCGCAATAATCATATATATTATATAATAACCTTTTCTGTAATCAAGCTAACTCACATGCAAACAAGCAAACAAATCGAACCAGAAACCTGACAAGCATGCTACACAAACAGGAAAACAGTTCATGTGCTTCCGCCACCAACAGTGTTTGATCAGCAAACCTCAAAAACTATATGCATTTACCTATATCAATGACATGTCAAAGATAATATGCATATATGTATTTTTCAGTTATACCCTGCACACAATGTATAGCAGCCTTACAAACTCGATATTTATTGCCAATAATATACTACACATAGCAATATAGCTTATTTATTGACAACCGCCAAATCACATAATCAATATTTCGGACATCGACGGACAACGCCTAGGAGGAATGCTGTCGTATAGGTATAGGACTACTACGTAGGATAATTTGGTTGGAATCGCAAGCCTCCCGTGTTCTTAATATGCCGCAGGCCCCTTAAAAGAATCAGGAATCAAGTAGGTTTTTAATTATAGAGACAAAGAATAAAAATACCGGTAATATAATAACTATATAATGCCTGATATAGGTCATAACACCAACCTCAAGCTTATAGCTTGCCAATTCTGGAAATAGGCCTACGTATAAGCCTAAGCCCAGGTCATACTTGTGTTCTCGGATTTACATACTCTAGTCCATTAAATATTTTTATTATAAAGTGTGGTAGGATGCAGTTACAAACAAAAAAGTCTTGCATTAAATGAGCAAAACCAAGCCGTTATAAATTAGGTTTAAAATTGTAACAGCCAATTTCTTTTATAACTAAGTTACTTTTTGACAGTCCCTCCCATCTGCAATGAATTATTAAAGAAAGATGTTGCTGCAAAATGGCAATTATCATAGGGTAGACAAAAAATACATACTTTAATATCAGTTTCACAAAGAATAGCTGCCATAAAGGTTAACCCTTAATTAAAAATTAACCTATTAATGCAGAAGTTACCTGAAAATACACCCGCACTGATGTATGGCAGTATTCAGTTGCCTGCCCTGTACAGTACACAAAATATGACATAAATACTATAATGAATAACCTTCCAAGACAGAGGTCGTGAATGTACCGACAACAAACACCACAGCTGATGATTATATAACAGCATTCATGGAGCAGCCCTCTCTGTAACTCCCGTGTGTGTTCCGGACTTAAATATTAATTAAAGTAATGTACTGTCACATATTACTCTTATAATTCTGAAAGGTGAGGGGAAAACAAATCTTCCTCAGACTGATTAATATTAGCAAGACTTCCTGATCCTCCCACAAAAGTAATAATCATATTGTTTGTTTCATGTTTTTCCATTTACTTTTCACTTTTTCACTGTCACTCACAATAACTCCTACTGCCGGTACGTTAGCATATCACCATTATCACTGCCCCTACATGATGTCAAGAAAGATAATGCTAATACTAATAATATCACTGGAAATTCCTTCACCTCTATCAACGTTGCCGCCCTGATCATGGTGCACGCCAGACTGATGAAGAGACCACGAGAGACTCTTTAAACACATGGCCAGCCTCCAGGCGGTACGACACTTTTTACACCACAGCAAGGAGTACAACATTATTCTGTGTGTGTGATTATACTATTAAAAGTCGGATAATCTATTGTTTTTTTCATTTGTCTGCATATAGCACTTAATCATTTTTTACACTTACATTCATGGTGAACTTTATGCATATAGCATTGGGTGATTCTCATTTTCTGTCGTTTTCTTTTCTTTCCCTTTTTACATAGGTAGCAAGTTAGCAACAGTGGTGTTGCTGGGGGATAGGGAGACCAGTGAATCACTTGCTCGAGTATTATTTATGCTACATAGGAAATTAAAGGCTGGCAGTACAAGGGCTCGTCATAACTCTTTTTCCCATTACTATGGGAAAATTAAGATATATGGCTGGAGAAACAGACTGTCGAACCAGAGCAAAGGCCTATATAATCTACTCCTTTAAACCTGAATTGAGACCCATTACCAGCCGGATCTAATAACACTACCTTTATGTTATATGAGGTCATGTGGCTCGTTACTACGAAGTTGACTCTGATTGCAGGGTTATCTGAAAGGGTGGTCCGTGTGTAGGGTCGTTGGGGTGGACCTTGGATGCAAGTGGTAGGCAATCAAACTCATGGCTGAAGCACGTCGATGACTCATGTAGTCTATATATGTCTATACAACAGGTGTAGAAGCACAATCATTGACGGAAACAGGGCGTCACAAGCCTCTAATACAGGAGGAGGATGGATAATGATTTTGAGTAGGTCCATGCATGGTAGGTGGTGGATTGAAGGAGGGAATGGGGGAGAGGAGGATAATAAGTATGGATTGGTGGTTTATGAGCCTTAGCGAGTCCGTACACTCATTATAAGATCTTGTATTCACTTTTTAACACAGTATCAACGATGACTATGCACACAATCTAATTACCGCCGCCAGGAGGTTATGTACAGTACTTGTTCTTTTTGGCGAAAAATTTGAAGTAAGCATAGGCCTACAGCTGGCATATTCAATATAGGCCTATTCCCATGCCCCTCACCTACCACCCAATACCATTTCATTCCTACAAGTCCTCTATATGCACCACTCCTAAATTTTTCCATATAATTATAAATAACACATGTCACATGTGAGAGTATCTGAGGGCTCCTACTGAGAAGGGCTCCCGATGGCAGAGTAGCCCGAAAAATGGAAATTCGGTCTTTATATGATCCTAGCGGAAGTACCGGGGTATTCTAGATTAATAATAAAAAATACAATATGTCCCAGTTATTAGATGAGATCTCGTTACCCCGACTCTTTCCATAATCCAGTGATTATCGCCTGAATCCAGTGATTATCGCCTCGTATTTGCCAAAAGCCTCCGATTCGGGCGCCGGAAATTAATATTGGTACAATATAGCGCTTTTTGGCATATTCTGTACAAGAAAGTGTAAGAGTACTTTGTTTCAAACAATGTTTGATGACATTTAGACTCTCCTTATATCCAAGATCCAACATACAGTATAAACAAATTATATCACATATGGTTCCCTTCCATATGTTTATTCATATTGCTCTAAGTGAGGTTTGGGGTGTTGAAACATTAATTCAGTTGTCTGACAGGTCACGATGATAGGAATTAAGGAATCCTGTAGAATTTCTGTTTACCATGCAAGATACTTTATGCAATCGATAGACATGAATATGTCGATCGATTACACAAAGAATCGATCGACATGAGTCAGATCATTTCACTCACATTCCCCAACTCAAACTTGTACCAGATATCAAAATCCTGCTGGATGTAATCTTATCTTATCAATTCACAATACAAGTAGGCTATACGCACCTCTATTATACCTCTGCCTTCCTGCTCTCTGAATCACTCAATACGTCGGGGTTTGTAGGAGCAGTGTTGTTCTTGAGTGTTCTGAGGTGTATAGGCTACATTGGTAAAGCCGTCAACAGTAAACATTTTCCGCAGATACACAAAACAATTGCAGGGACACAGCACCATGACGGGTGGTCAGCGTAGTTTGGTAAGTAGGCCAATATACTGTAATGTTTGTACTCTTTATTGATACCCACTGCTAATGAGAGTAATTTTCATGATAATTTTATGTACATTTTGTGTTGAATTAGACCAGTGGTTCCCAATTTGGGGGCGTTTGAGATTGTTAGGGGAGACGTGGGGTAATCAAAGTTTAACATAGGGCTATTCAATAGGGTCTTCCTGAAACTATTATCAAGAAAACTGCCCCTGTGATATTGTCTGGATTGAAAGCAGGAAAAAGGGAGGAATAACGACAGGAGGAATATAGGAATAGATATAATAACAACAGGAGGGATAGGAATGGATATAATGGATCTACCCACGTGGAATGGATGGAAACATTATCTATGAGGCATCAGAGAAGGGTGGGGGTGGGGACTTCATGAATAGGCTACAGCTCTAACCAAAGAGAGGGGCAGTGTTATAAATGTTGGTAACCCCTGAATTATACTCTTTTGTTTGGATATATCTTCCCCCTCTGACATTCCGAGTGATGCATATTTGCTTTTTCATTCCTTTCTTGAGAATCGCTTTCAGGTTAAGGGGGAAATTTTGTGTTGATAAATCTGGAGCAACTAAATCCTCCAAACTATTTCAAGCAACAGAACACCATTATTTTTGTTCATCTGGTCCTGTTTCCTGGCATGCTTTGGAGGAATCAAGGCACTCCAATGTAACAAAAATTAATTACCCCCTTAATTGTTGCTGTTGGCTAGTCATTATAAAAATTAGAAGTACTATATTATACCTCAGTGTTGTGTTTGGTTTCGTCAACCTATTTTATTATATAATCATTTAGTTTTCCAGTCCTGTTATTGCAAATCACGTTGTTATTGAGAAGTAGTGATGATTCCTACTAGTATCTTATGAGCCGGTGATCGCTTATGAGACTTGGTGGCTTCTGATTCCTCCTGACTATGCCACGAAACTAGCTTCTTCAGTATAGGGAGTGTTTTGTGGTAATGTTTGAAGGACTCGCTAACCTCCAATTTTCTGACTATAACACAGGGTCCCTTAATGAGACAAGAGCAGTAGGCCTACATGGAAATGCCTCTATCAAGTGATCTTTTGTCTAGTTGTTAAGGGGGAAGTTTTGTGTTGGTAATTTTGGAGCAATTAAATCCTCCAATCTATTCCGAGCAACAGAACACCATTATTTTTGCTCTTCTGGTCCTATTTCCTAGCATACATTGTAGGAATCAAGGCACTCCAATGTACAGTCGCGGCACATAGTCCTTGAACAAACTTCCCCTTACACCCTGGTCAAGGACTATGTGCCGCGACTCTACCAAAAAAAAAAAAAAAAAAAAAAAAAAAGTCCACCTTAATAATACTATAAAGACTATAAATGAAGCACTCATGAATTAACTAGAAGAACTGGAGACCCCGATGTGTTTGTACTAGAAGATACTAGAAGTACTAGATGTGTTTGTACTAGAAGATTGTACTAGACAATGAAAGGGATTAGAAATTGTTGGGAAATTAAATGGCCCATGCACCTTGACTAATAATAATATATCTTGGCTGGACCTCTGTAGTGATTCAGTATGGTGATATCAGGTGTAGGATGACGGTAGCAGCTACATGTCCCTTGTGAAATATTATATAGATATCAGATACCGGCAGTGACTCACCAGTTCCGCCTTGTAAGTCACATATTAGGCTATCACGCTTTCGTGTATTTAATGCTCTTTTTTTCTGCAACTGCATAAGTGATAGAATAATATTTGATTTTTCATATCATGCGTGACCTCAATTATTTATATCTACTTATATATATTTCATTATGCTATTAACATTCAATATGATGATAATGATATCGACCACAGTAGGCTATACTGCTGATATCCTAATGCTAGCTATAATATGATGACTTTGTTACCAGAGTTATGTAGGTGTCATCTTATCAGCAAAAAGGATATACGAATTAAAGCAAACTTCATTCCTGTCCTAAATTATAAATCTCTCGTGTGTCTACCTTTTAATGACACTCGTGTAATGAAGAGGCTTACATTTACCGAAGTGAATCAAACTGAACGTGATCCACTGCCTTAAGAAAAATAACAGTTTGGATGAATCAGTTACTCCAGCTTTGCCAACACTGTACTACCCCCTTAAGGACCCTGTGAACGTGTACGAGAATTGGAAGCTTCTGATTCCTTCTGACCATGCCACGAAACAAGCTTCTTCCATATAGGTGGTGATTCGTGGCAATATTTGAAGGACTCGTTTACCTCCAATTTTCTGACTACATCACAGGGTCCCTTAAGAGATTACCTGCCTTTATACCTATAGACATGTGTGTGTTCTGTAGATGTCGAGTGCAAAGTCGGGTGACCTTGAGGAACTGGAGGAGGCAGTGGAGGGCGGGGCACTCCTGAATCAGCACGAGGTGGAGGGCCGGGCAGCCATCCACCACGCCGCGGCAGCAGGACACCACCATGCCGTCGCTCTCCTCCTCCAGGCAAAAGCTGACCCAGACCTTAAGAGCTTTAGTGCTGACGATGATGGTAAGTATGTATGTATGTATGTATGGACTATTGGCTACAAGAATTCGTACAGTCGCTGCTGTTTTCGTGGGTTTGCAACATACAGAAAATGAAAGACTACGTAACTGCAATACAACATTATTATTAAGTTTACTGTTTTGCAATTCCCGAGTCACTTGGTAGACCATTCATTGCAGTACTTCTAGAATAATGACCTCTCTTTCCATATAGCCTGTGTAAGAATTCCTATATCCAATCGTACGTGAGGGCCTGCATATGCTACGGGGTCCTCTAAACTGAGCAACGAAACGTATCATACTAACAAATATTCAGTCGGTGATTTTTTATGGTACTTATTTCTTCATTGATTCTTTTCTTTGTTGTTAGGTGGGCGGGCGATACATCTGGCAGCTGAAGTCGGACACTCGGAAGTATTGAGGACACTGGTCAGGGAAGGAGCAAACCCAGACGCTACTGACAATAAAGGTATATGTCACCAGGACCCTGTGTTTACCTTCCTTGGGTCCCTGCCATCCACCTTAAATGAGAACTTTATAAGAACAGCATTAGGAACACGAAGAACACCCATATGCACCCTATAATCTTTCGTCCCTTGTTGAGGTCTACACATCTGGTGGTTCTGGCTGTTTTATCTATCTGTCTGTAACTGCAACAACAACTATAAAGTCAAAACGATATAAAAATACAGTATGCACATATACTCGTAAGACGAACAAGTATTACTTACAAGTATTACTTACACACGTACACTCGCGGTCAGAAATTGTGCCCTGATCCCCTGGCACGATGAATCGCAACTAGCCAAGCTTTGATGCTTCGAATAAATGTGTGTTGTAGGGAGGCCCACAGTTGTTCGAACCATATAAAAAATATATATATATAAAAAAAATTTATAAAAAGAGTTTTATAAAAAAAATGTATAATTTTGTTTTTATAAAAAACAATTATATAAGAAAAATTATAAAAAAAATTTAAATTGTTTTTTTTATAAAAAAAAATTATAAAAAAAAAAAAAAATTATAAAAAAAAATATATAAAAAATTTATAAAAAAATATATATAAAAAAAATTATAAAAAAAAATCATAAAAAAAATTTATAAAAAAAAAAATTTATAATTTTTTTTATGAAAAAAATTATAAAAAATCTAAATTTTTTTTATAAAAAAAAATAAAAAAAAATAAAAAAAAAAATAAAAAACATTATAAAAAAAATTTAGAATTTTTTTTTAATAAAACCAAATTTTTATAAAAAAAAATTATAAAAAAAAATTATAAAAAAAAAAAATAAAAAATAAAAAAAAAAATTTATATAAAAAAAATATAGAAATTTTTTTTATAAACAAACATTTTTATAAAAAAAAAAAAAAAAATTATAAAAAAAATTAAACAAAATTCATAAAAAAAAAATATAAATTTTTTTTATATAAATGTTTTTTTTTATAAAAAAAAATTGTAAAAAAAAAAATTAAAATTTTTTCTAATAAATTTTTTTTATAAAAAAAAAACACCATGAATTCATGTATCCCAAACCATTCAACAACTCAGTAGATTGCCCAATAATAATAATAATACCACACTCATGTTAAAGAGAATACAAAACTCTTACAATAACTTGACACCACGTAACCCTACACTAACAATACACAAACAATAACAATAATAACTAATTATACTCCGAGTTCTCGTAATACACTCGTAAGACACCAAACTTAATAATAATAATACTTAACCGAATTAATGCCAGTCTGATACAATTAGTCCAGTTACAGAAGGGGGAGAAATGGGCCTCACACAGAACACTTAAATTTGAGGAATGCTGGAAGAATGACACTGAGCACCTGCTTTTCTCGCTATATATACTCTTTGAGAAACCTATGTCAGAACCACAACACTCAAGGATTGGCTATCTTGTAAACTTGGAATGATCCTTGATTGGTGCAGACGGCCCAATATGTTAAAGAGGGAATCTGGACCTTCATAACACACTGTACACTCAAAAACCGACCAGGTCTTGGTCTCTCCTCGCATCCTTTTCGGGGTCGAACCAGGCAACGAGCAGTTGTGGTGTGATGTAGGTCTTCCCGTCCCGTAACATATATATATAAAAAAAATTATTTATATAATAAATTTTTTTTTATATAAACAACATTTTTGTCCTGATCCCTTGGCACGATGAATTGCAACTAGCCAAGCTTTGATGATTCGAACAAATGTTTGTTGTAGGGAGACGCACAGTTGTTGTTCAAAGCTAGGCTATTTGCGATTCATCTTGCCAGGGGATCGGGACACAATTTCTGACCGCGAGTGTACGTCACTGGCAAGAGAGTTGGTCTTCATAATCAGCGTGAAAAAACCTGTGAGCCTTCATTCTGTAGGGCCCAAAATGCACACCAATTGGAGAAGACCCAGTACTGACACACTGTCCCATTAATTATATGCTATCAGAAACAGAACAAACCATTATCAAAACAGGCTTATATTCAAATTCGACAATTTCCTACACACGTTTAGCTGATAACCTTAAACTCACTACAAGTATGAAGTAATTTTCAGGATATATATAAAAAACAATGTATGTGTGTGTTTCAGGTCGAGGAGCAGTGCATTGGGCGGCACTGAGAGGCCAAGTGGACTCCCTGGAGACACTACAGGAGTTGGGATGTGATCTGCATATCAAAGTCAACGGACGAGCCAACGCACTCCATTTCGCTGTGGCCTCTGGGAACCTGGAGGTGGTAAGGTTCCTGGTGTTGGCTGGGGTGAACAAAGACCAAAAAGACAAGAACAACAAACTTCCCAGCGACGTGGCCAAGGCTAAGGGCTACAAGGACATCCACCACTACTTGAAGGAGAAAAACCACTCCTCACGCCAAACCCCACCTTCACCCAGAGGCACACTTGTGAGTACACCAACAGTACTCAGCCATTCTTTAAAGTCTGATAAGAGATATATTTAATCTTTTGGCAATGTTAGCATGCAGGATCGATGTTATTCGGAACTTCAGTTTAACTTTTACTGTTACTGCTACTATACGAAAGATTGAGAAGTTCGAAAAGAACAATATCGTCTGGTGTTAGGCCATGGCACTTGTTTCCCTAGTCTTTGATGTTGTTGTTGTTGAAGTTCCTCAAGCTGTCTGGCCGAGCAGCCCCGAGCTCCTGAGGAAGGTCATGGCCTGAACCGGGCTTTCCCACAGTGCCCTCAGAGAGTGTATGTTGTGTTGTTGGCGAGTGTGGTTGTGTGCAATGCAGTCTTCAATAATGTGTTTAATAGAATGGGGTGCTGTGTTGCATCCCGTACAGGCATCCGCAATGGCTCAGAAGAGGCTGGATGGAAACATCTTAATTGTTTTGGTTGTTTGCATGTTAGGAATTGGATTAAGATTGATCTATATACAGTATATTGGTGTATGGACAAAGGTGTCTTTATAATTTATATACAGTATAATTTTATTTTATAATGGTGCCTATATACTAATCATCTTGATACTGTAATTGTATCTATTTAATGGTGCAATATGGTTCAGTGGGTAATCTTTTCAGAGTGATTTTTTTTTTTTTCAGACAAGAAGAACAGAGGACCAGAGAACGAACCTTAGCGACCCACTTCTGGCGGACCTGCACCAGAAACTGACACAACTGGAGAAGGAAAAGGTAAGAGAGAGAGAGTATACTCAAAATGAGAGAGGGAGAGAATACACAAAATTATATGAGGAGAGTGCATACACAAAATTATATGAAGAGAGAGAGAAAGCATACACAAAATTATATGGAGAGAGAGAGAGAGAGAGAGAGAGAGAGAGAGAGAGAGAGAGAGAGAGAGAGAGAGAGAGAGAGAGAGAGAGAGAGAGAGTGCATACACAAAATTATATGGCATTTTATCATTTTATATCATAATTTATCTCCACCAGAGCGAAGCGTTGGAGGAGACTAGAGCACTCCGAGAGGAACTGGAACTACAGCAACACCAAGGATACCAACAGCAGGAGGAGCCGGACGACCTCCTTCAGCGACTGCAGCTTCTCTCACATGAAAACAGAGAGTACAAGAGGAAGCTGGTGGGTACCAATTTAATTATTTGAGAGATTCGGTAACTTTCTGTGTAATTTACGATGGGAACTAGCATGAAGCCCAGAGGAAAGGTTATTTTTATTGACACAAGTATAATAATGTAACTTGCATACTTACAACAACAACCATGTACAGAACCATATGGAGGAGGAGCTGCGACACCGTGTGGAGGAAGAAGGGAGAGAACACCAGAGGAGGGAGTATGAGGACGAACAGCAGCAGGACCCCCAGCACCTTCAGATACTCACCCACCAGAACAAAGAATACAGGGCCAGGCTGGTTAGTCACACACACACACACTAAATTGAAAACTACAAAAATAGATGGAAGGTTTCCTAGTAGAGAGAAATATGAGAACAGTAATAAGAGAGAACTATTCTCTGTGGCTGAAGGTCACAAGTGGAGTTCCTCAAGGCTCAGTATTGGCCCCAATAATGTTCTTAATTTATATAAATGATATAGAAGTAAATGTTACAGATGGCACTTATATGAATATGTTTGCTGATGATGCAAAGGTACAAAGAACAATTAAAAAAAGTTATAAGAAGATTTGAACAAAATGGTTGACTGGAGTAAGAAATGGCAGATGGAGTTTAATGTAGATATTATTAAGTTTGGAAGAAGTGAGAAAAGACCAAATTGGCAGTACAAGCTTGGAAATAAAATATTAAAGGAAGCAGAAAATGAAAGAGATTTAGGGGTAACGATAAATAAATTGACACCAGATGATCATATGAATGAAAAAGTGAAGAACATGTAGATATTGTTAGCAAATTAGAGAGTGGCCTTCGCTTACATAGATGAAGAAATGGTCAAGAAAATAATAACATCCTTTATAAGGCCTACCTTGGAATATGCTGCATTAGTATGGAACCCACTTTTAAATAAACATACTGTATCACCAAATTAGAAAAAGTACAAAGAGCAGCAACAAGATGGCTACCAAGTCTAAGAGAACTAAGCTATGAAGAAAAACTAGAGAAACTAAAATTACTTAAACTGGAAGAAAGACAAACGGGAGGAGATATGATTATGATTTACAAATGTGTCACAGAAAAAGAAAAGATAGATATAGAGAACTTGTGTCAACAAGGAATACCTACAATGAGAGGCCACAGTAAGGATTTAATTAAAAGAGGAAATTAAGATGTACAGAAGTATAGCTTTCCAAATAGAATATTACAGTACAGGTGTATCAATGGAACGAATTACCATAAGAAGTGGTGTGTGCCAAAAACATACATAACTTTAAAGAAATATTTGATAATGGGGTTTTTAAAAACGGGATATTATGAGCTTGACTCAATCCTGTAAAGATACAAATAGGTAAGAACACACACAAGTCCTTATTCCAATGCACAACACCATAGTATGCTACCGTATCTCTCTTTTTTCTTATCACTCAATTTTCATTTCTTTCTTTAACTGCTCAGGATTTACTAATATATAGCATCTTGACTTGTGTAAGCAACAAAATGTTAATTTATTTTGAGTAGAATTATGAAAATATATATGCAAAATCATTTCAACCATAGCTTTCAAATATAAAGCCTTTATTAGTGCATCAGAGAAAATGAAAGGTTGGATATAAATAATTCTATATTGTACTGTACTGTACTTAGCCAGTATGACTGTGCAGCACAAGAACCCTAAGGGCCATCCCTAACAACTTGATCTCTCAACCTATCCTTCAAAAGAATCCATTATTTGCCATTAGGTTATCTACATGTCGAGAACTGTATCTAATGCTTGGTCTCCTCCTGTCTGACTGTGTGTAACCAGACCCAGATAGAGAGCAGAGAGGCAGAGTTGGTTCAGAGAGCGGCAGCAGACAAACAAAGGCTGACGACATTGGAGACTCACCTGCAGGCACTGAGGGAAGAACTCAAGCAGAGTCAGGAGGATGCCGCCAGGCATCAGGTACTCTTACTAAATTGTTTTTATCCACTTTTATTTCTACCACACAAGTCAAGTTCTGATGTATCACCTTCATAGTTCTTTTTATTGTTCTATGCACATTCCCATTTCTTGCTAATTTATTATTTAGGCATGAACTCCAACCTACTATAACTTTATGCATTGATTTAATAAACACCTTGAAAATTTTTCTTCCCATTATTTTTATGTTCGCCTGCAGTGCGTACATTTGCCCTTTATTTTCCAACTGATGTTATCTTCAGGAGGTAACTTCGAATATATAAGGACTCCAAGATCCTTTTCCATGTTCACCTCGTCTTGTATATCACATCTGACTGATAAATCATAGACAGATAGTTTTTAACAGATGGAGATGTTTAATTCATCCTCTCAGTATTTTTTTCTTCTGTATATAACATACAGTACTTTCTGAAAATCAAGTACTCATTTACATATTTCACGTGGATTAGTTCCTGTTAATTTCATGGATATTCAATATCAGCCGTTTCTAGGCTGATAACCCATCAACATTTTAATACAGTATACAATATTTGTTTCATTTTTTCATTTCCCATTTCCTATTCTCCCTACATTATAGGAATAACATACATCCTTAAACTTCTGTTCAGTGTGTGCGCAAGGATAATCATAGTACTGTATCTATAAACAACCTTAGGAGCTGGCAAGCAAAAGTGGGGCAGAGTGGGCGGCAATAGAGAGGGCAGCAGTGGAGACGAGGGCAAGGGAGAAGGAGGCAAGTGAGAGGGTGAGCAACCTGACGCTGGAGGTCCAGCGACTCACTCAACTGCTAAACAACACCAGCAGGATGGCTGCTGCCACTCAGGTCAGACCATCTTCCCAAGTACTGTATAGGACAACTTCCCAAATAGATGAGTTTTCCTGGTAGATAATGATCTCATATGAACAATTATCCCAGATAGATTATCTTTCCAGGCACATGATTTTCCAAGATATATGTATATTTCTTCTCTGAAAATAAGGAAAGGGTGGTTGATATTCAAATTGAAAAGAGGGAGGTGTTAGAATCTGATGAGATTTTGATGTTTTTGAAACAACAATAATGCATTATACCGAGCTAGGGTCATACAAGATACTGAGGTCACAGAAGAGCCTTTCCCTTCTCCAATTAACTGGATACTACTAATTCTTTGAAACTATCTGGGAAATACGTCAGTCTTGTTGAAGTACACTAGTCCCCTTTATGTACCCGTTTGGAGGAATCAATAGCCTACAATTTGGAAAAATCTGAGCCCCTTTAAGATTTTGGCATTGGCCTAAACGGCCCTAAAGGTTCCCCCCAAAATAGCAACAATCTTTGCCACTGCAGTACTATCATATAAAGCTATAGCTAGTGGATGTTATTACTGATTCTGGGCCAGCAGGAAGGGCAGCAAAAACGGATAATGGAACTGAGGGAACAAGAGGAATGGAGACACAAAATGGTGGAGAACCTGACAGAGAGACTGAGGGAGGCTGAAGCTAGGAATCGCAATATGGAGGTTAGTAGAGCCTGATATATCTGTACAATCTATTGGTAGTAATATGCACATTTTCTACACCTACACAGGTCTTGGTGAGGCAAATGAAAAAAACAGAACAGTTGCTGCCAACTGTCCAGTATATAATCTCCACAGTGCTGTACTCGTACTGCCTTTCCCATTAAACATAGAAATATGTTTATGAAAAGAATTTTTCAAATGAAATTCCACTTGGGTGTCTGGCTCTCCCACCAGGTGGAGGTGATGCAGAGAGAAACCAGGAACCAACATATCATAGCAGGCCTGAGACAGGAAGTGACTTCTCTTCACCATCGGTTACAGCACACCCAGTCACAACAACACCAAACAGGACACAACACCCACAAGGTATTGTATAAATTGTGTAATATGCTCAGTACAGTATGTGGTGATGCAGTTGGGGTCCACTGTTTCAGGAATGACAAGGGTATCATTACTTCCAGTAAAGAATACATAAGGGGGGATTATTTTTGTTGGTGAATTGAAGGTCTGTGATTCCTCCAAACTATGCCATGAAACAGGTGACCTTGATGTTACTTTAATGAGGGATCCGTTTCCTGGCATAGTTTGGAGGAACCAGTAGCCCACCAATTTATTCTCAAAAGAATCTCCCCTGAAGTGCATTGCATGAACATTACAATAACCTCTTGAATATGGAGTCTGATTGGCACATTGGGACTGGGATGGCCTCGGTATTGCCAGACCAGGAGAGGGAACCTATCCATTGATCGGGTATGATGCTGTCAACAGTGCAATGCAGAAAATGAATATGTGAAAGGCGTGCAGCATTCAATACTGCTTAAGGGAGGAATCTGTTGTTGGTAAATTGGAGGGCTACTGATTCCTCCAAACTATGCCAAGAAACAGACGACCCCAGTGTTACTAATATGGGATCTGTTTCGTGGCATAATTTGGAGGAATCAGTAGCCCATCACTTTACTGTACCACCAATCCTCCCTTAAAAAAAAATGAAGAATATTCACTGTTGCAGCAACCAGTAGACAAAGAGCATAACAGTTTTCATTCTCACACTTGTGGCTCAGGGGTAAGAGCTTCAGTATTCAGGGTCCTAATTCTGGGGTGTTCAGGTTCGAATCCTGTCCACAATGAAAGTCTTGTGCTATATAGTTGTTCTGGCCTAACATAATAACAAGTTTATTATAGGTGGGGTGTTAATCCTAACTAAAATTAATTCATAAGGATATTCGACCATATTTTTATTTCCAAATGGATTCCATGACCTATGATAAAAAGTCTGAAAGTTTATGTTAAAACAATAAAATCTTATCAAATGCATTACTGAAAAAGTTACTAAACCCAGGAAGCTTCACATGAGCTGTCATTGAGATGAGTTCACAAGTGGGATAATGTGCTTCTATTTATTTACATGAAAGTGTGTGATTATTTGGTAAATAATTGTTATATTACACATAAGTTTATCATTGGAAAACAACACAATGTATTCCAATAACCTGCTTAATCCTTTCTATTTTTGTTAGTCTTCTAACCTACATATGACCTCTAAAGCTTGACAGTATCATAAGTAGGCTAACATGTTTTTATTCATGTCTTTGATATTGTATTTAGTTTTACAGAAAGAGCAGTAGAGGAAACTGCCTTTCATTCACAAAACCAAGCATCTCAAGAGCTCAAATCGGAAAAGTGAGGCAACAGAAGTTCTGGTGTTGTACAGTATATTAAACCCTTAGTGTGGTATTTAATTTTGTCTGGCATTTGTTCATGTATTGCCTACTGGGTTTATTATGAATCAAGAATAGATTTATAGGTTTACTGAAATAACATTAAATCATCGAACATCACCGTGCTTGCTTCAAATAGAAACAAATCTCCAGATGATAGTCACACACTTTGGAGGAAAAGATGGAGTTATATAGGTAATGAAGTCACCCACTGTTTAAGAACTGTGATTATGGTACAGGTAGAGGAGCTGCAGCATGTGTTACAGCAACTACAGGAGGAGAATGCCCGCAAGAGACAGACCATCAACAGGCTCCAGCAACAAGTAGATTCCCTCTCTCATAATCCACCAACACCACAGCAACCTCCGCCCCTCTCCTCACAGGTCACTTTCTCACCACTGTTACTATTTCATCAAATAGGTATTAAGAGCTTCAACTATGTTGGGAGCCCTTATCTATGTAAAGTGTGAAGTCCAATAATTCTGTGTTTGGGGTTCTAAGTTTGGGTTACGCGTTCTCTATTCTCATGATGTGGATAAAATGTTCCAATCAAGAGAAAGCTAACTTGTACCTGAATAACTTGGGGACACCTCCCACAGCCCCTACCCTCTCACACACAAATACATAGTTGCATAACAGGAGATTCTTTGCTGTACAAAATGCCGGTCTTCCACTGGCCGCTGAATATGAACTGTGACAATGGCTTGCTCCAAAATTTACCAGTGAAATTTTCTGAGGTAAAACAAATTGGTTGGGTCATGGAGAACTAGACACAATGGGTTAAAATCAACATAATACAAACAAGGAGGCTGCAATAACAATAGCATCTTAGAAGATATGCTTGCATAGTATTTTTTGTGGTAAAAGTAGAGCTACAGCCTGCAGGTTGTGTTACGCATTTATGTAGTGCTTGTCAGTCTGTATCACACTATGGAAAACTGACAAACCCCACACTAAAGATCTAGGATATGGCCCAGTTGGAAGGTGGCACTGACATAGTAAAGCCAAGAAGAGCATTAATTTCTTGAACACTGGAAGCTTAAGAGGATAGGTTGTTGGCTGTAATTTGAAGGTTACATATTCCTCCAAAATATGTTGAACACAAACCATTTCAGCATAGGTAGTCATTATAGCACAGCTTAGATGAACCAAGCAGCTTCCAATACACCGACTATTTCTTGAGATTCATTGGACCAGCAGGACCAAAAGCGGCTGCGTGAGTTGAGCGAGAAGGAATCAACCAACACCCAGACTATCGCTCGCCTCAACACCAGGCTGGCAGACCTTACTGAGAAGACCAAACAGTTCGAGAGAGCAGTGTACACATACAAGGTGATGCTCCACCCTTCATGTTTCTCTTGGTACTGTGCTTGTGTGTGTGTTCAACAAGATATTGTATAGTTAACTCCCTGCCAGAAATGGAAATTAATATCATCTTAGCTAGGCTGTGTAGGTCACGTAGCTAATATTTTGGTAAAAGGCTAGTACCAACTCTCCCTCAAGCAGAAAGAAAGAAAAGTAGAAAAACTGTCATAGAGGTCTTATGGCAATACTGAGGTCAGAGAAATAGGTTGAATACCCTTACTTTCACAATTATGAGAGTAACTGCACACCTGTAGTGAATTTTCTACTGTGTTATACCAGTATGACTATATAGCACAAGTCCCCTATCATGAACAGGATTCAAGATGGCACATCTCTAGTTTATGATCCACAGTACCAAAGCTCTTACTGCTGAGCAATGACTGAATGCTGAGGTTAATAGAATGCTATCTTTCTTCACAGGGATTGTAGGCAGTGGCCTTTCATGAAGTTTTATGGACACAAAGAAAGAGTGGAACCACTGCACCATTTCACAGCCATCCTTGACAGGAAGACTGGCATAATAATTGCGTGTTAATTAGAGATTGCAATACTGATATTAGAAAGGCAAACTATGCTCAAGTTTTTTAAGTCTATCTTCAAAACTAACGAAATCTAAATGATCAAGCCATACATGAAGGCTAATACTCATTACATTTTGCTCTTCTTGATACTGTATTGCATTAGAGGTTTCACAAATTTTAGTTTGGTTCAATGGTCTGCCAACATGAGCTTTTATAGTTATACCACTCACAGGTTTCCAAAATTCTTCACTTATTTTTAATCTAATGTTCCTATAACACAATTTGGTCAGATCAAGCTGGCAGAGCGCGAAAGGGAGCTGCGAGGAGCAGAGAATAACAAACAGACAGTGGTGGACTTGCGGGAGGAGGTCAAGAAGCTGACGGAACGCCTGGCCATGGTTCGCCAGAAGGCAGCATCAGCACGGAACTCTATGCAGCTCTCAGAGGAAGAGTGAAGGAGGTGATTACATTAGGTTAACTTAAGCAGATAATGCATAAGTAGATTTTACTCCATCCCTTGGCCAATCTAAGACTTTCCATTCTGTTTTCAGAGATTTAGAGGACACCAATGAATGCATTTAGAGCCAGCCCTAAAAGTTTTTTTTTTTTTTTTTCCCCACCCCTGCTGTGACCAGATTGAATCGTGGGTCTTTGGAGCAGAGGCCATCTGCCCCGGGAGAACAGCAACATCAAAACATTTCCTTCTTCCTACATTTGCTTACTGAATGTCTTCCACTCCGTTTGCCTCCTAAGTTAATAATTATCCTCCCTCCATATTTTTCCTCACTGTTTGCCTGGTTTTCCCCAATGAAAATGTTCTTGTCCTTAATCTTAACTCTCATAAACTTCCAATCATAAAAATACATGAAAAATGTAATATCAATTAAAATTCAGATGTTACTTCAGTTTTGATGCTGTGCTCATCAGTGTCATCCACTAAGTTCATTTAATTAGTCATGTTTAATCTAAGCACCTAGAGTTTTCAAGTGTGGCAAATCTCACGATGCAGCCCGGTTGTAATTTACTATATGTACTATCAAAGACAAAAGTCGTGTCGTTAAATTTGGTGTAAACATATAGTAAAGAGCTAACCATACTGGGCATAGACGTTATTGTGGTGGGGTTTTCATTATGTTTCACGAATTATATCAAATCATTGGACAAGACAACGACACTACTTTTGTCTTTGATAGTACACTACTTCAGGCAACCTCCTTATGATGTACTGTAATCTGCTGCCAAGAGCCATAGGTGTTATAAAAATTGTACTATTAATTAGCTTATCTAGACCTATTTTGTTGCTGGAGTCCATAGATTAGAATGGGGTTGGAAAAAGAGGACTGAGACAGAATAGTTAGGGACCCACTGTATTAGAAAGAAACACATGAACTGGGGCAAGTGTTTTACATAGTAGGGGGCAGGCTTGGGGGGTGCAGGAATAGGGGGACATGCTTGGGGTGAGTAGAAAGCCTGTCCCCTATTCCCACACCCCCCTAACCCCCCCCAGCCTGTCCCCCTACTCCCGCACCCCCCAAAACCCCCCCAAGCCTGTCCCCAACTCCCGCACCCCCTTAATATATCAAATGTAAACAAACTACTGTAATTTTAATAAATTCAGTACTAAAGACAATCACAACCTAACTGGTTGGTACCATACAACATATCCTGAGTTTGTCAAAATTGTAATTACTTGTGATAAATGTTAACTCTCTAATAAATGTCTCATTTTTCCATTCCATTACATTTATGAAAGACACATTGAAATTTATATGGTCTGCCATCTTTGCTGATTCAGTGTTGTACAATTAGTTGCTCAAAATCATTACTGATAAATCTCTTACAAACAGACATAACAGTCAGTGGCAAAAGTCCTGTTGCCTCACTCACTCACTTCTTGAAGGATAATAATTTATAAAGGATAATACAAAAATCAAACTAACACATTCCCCAAACTAAATTACAATATCCAGGGGGCAAATAAATAAACTTTTCTGGTTCTTTAGCATATGAGCTTGTATTTTCATACTGTACAGGACTTCATGACTTGGCAGATGTGGTGAGAGGACTTTTGATGCTGACTGTACAGTATACTGTACTTGTAATACATACTGCATTAATGCTACAAGTAACACATAATATTTTATAAAACTGTTCTACAAGTAACCAGAATGGAACATAAAATATCTTCATTATTGTGAGGACACTAGAACTGATCATCAATAGCCTACCTTTCAATAAACAACTGACAAATAGACAAATGCAGTAGACTTTGCAGAACTATTATTCAAATATGGGTATTTTTTTAGTACTATTTTTCATCGCTAACAAGGCTAGTTCATCCCTCTATAAATCTGAGGTAAAGAACCCTTGCCTTGGCTAGAACAAAAATAAACATCCTCAAAACACATATAAGTAATACGGTTTAACCAAACGAATTGCAAATACATTATATTATTTTAAAATACTGTACAGTATTGTATATTGTTCATTTCCCCGATAGAAAAGGAATTACCTGTGCACTGCCCACAGGACCTCTGTACCATCAACAATAATATTACCCCCTTTACTTATAAATGACAAGAACAATAAAAAAACTCAAATTAATATGAATAAAAGAACAAAAGGTTACTTCAATTACTAGTACTATACTTTAATTTTCAAATATCTGTAGCTTATTAATGTTGCTTTCCTTGTTATATGTCTCACTACTGTCCATGGGCACCCACTTCTTCAAGGGGTCTTCTCTCATTTCCTTAACTCTCTCCCATCGAGCTACTGCAGTTGGATACATCAGAATTCTTCACTTTTTCCCATAGCTACAGTTTGTGTGGATACAACATTTTCACTCACTCCATGTGTAGTAACAACTGTCACTTCAGCTATCGCTTCTTCCTGCATTGTAGTATCTGATTGTGTATCAACAGCTTCTCCTTTTTTTGCAAGCTTCCGTTTTTTCTTAGGTTTGGGACACATCTTAGGGGTTATCTCTGGCCTACTTGCAGCCATTTCTTCAAACTTCTGGATTTTGCGCTTATGTTTACGTGTGACATGAAAATTTAGCCGTTTCACCGCATTAGTATTGAAGTTACATGAAGAACAACAGTAGAATTTCTCACCAGAATGCCTGCGTAAATGCATAAGAAGTGCTTCAGATGTTGCCATAACCTTCTGACACACAGAGCATGGGAATACCCGGCGGTGCTTCCAAGGCCTGCCATGCATTTTCTGAGGGAAGTATAGTAATACAGATTATAAATGAGCTGTACCTGGACTGTTAAAAACTCTCTAGATCAAATATGGGAATTTTGATAAAAGTTCCATATCAACTATATTACAGTACAGTATAAGGGAAAAACATTGACTGTGCCTGTGTAAACATAGCCACGAGAAAAGACAGACAGTGTTTGGAGCCAGAAAACCTATGCCAAAGCCTTGAAAGTCTATATGCTTAAAATGGATATCATTAAATGACCCATAAAACAAGTAAATATTGTAATGATAATTGGGTTTGTTACCCATTTAAAAGCTAGAGAGAGGGAAAGTCACATGGCAAGGATGCGTTGCTACTCTATATTATTTTTTCTCTCATTTTGATATGTACTTTTCACGCTGATTAAGTTTCCACTATGCTACTTATTCTCATTAGCCTCAAGTGGTGATGTAAATTTGTAGTATTTTCTTGGCAATCACTTAGGAACTGCAAAGATAAAGGCACAAGAGAGGCTCATAAGGTTAATTGGTGGTGGTAGTTCAGTAGGACGGCCAAAGACAGTTTGGCACATTTTCTAGCTGCGATGTAGGAGGAAGTCAACTTCTTGCCAAGCAGCAAAACAGACAGATGACATCAGTTCGACTAAGAATTGTACTCCTGGTCTTCTGGGTTAGTCAGTCAGAAAAAGTAGGGAATATATAAGTGAAAAGAGTTTAGTTGGGACAGCAGAAGAAATTTTGGTGTGCATGCAAGTGTTAGGGTGCAACCGTGTTCATGTCTTTGTACAAATATATAGACTGTTTGTTCATTCTGTACAGCTGAGTTAGGCTATGGCATCCTAGGGAGCCCGTTTAACTCTGGATCAAATATATGTACTATTGAGGACAAAAAATTTCTTTCCACTCAAGGGTGACTCCTACAGTTATCTCACCTTTATTTTCATATACTCTTATGATGTTATTGCTTTAAATTGTGGGTTGACACTTTACTGGAAGTTAGAGGCTGCTTCCTGATTAATATATAAGAAAAATATGAAGCTCACTGTTAGAGAAAAGTAGTCAAATGTTTACTTAAGTAACCCCTATGTGGAAAGAAATTATTGTCCACAATAGTACATACATGAAACACTACCTGTAGGGCATCCTTCCTTTCCTTGCTGAGCTCCACCACCCGACACCTCACTGCCATGTCCTCACTTGAGACCCTGTCTTCCCAACTACCTCAAACCATATACCTTAACATTTTACAGTTACTGTATATCCATCAATTTGTCAGATAGTACCCACATTTCCTCACAATATATCAAGACTTATTTGACACAGGCCTCATTAATCTTGCCTTTGTGCCTCAGTTGTTAAGTTCCTCAAGCTGTCTGGCCGAGCAGCCCCGAGCCACCAAAGAAGGCCATGGCCTGAACTGGGCTTTTCCAGAACCCTCAAAGAGTGTATATTGTGTTGTTTGTGAGTGTGGTTGTGTGCATTGTCTTCCATAATGTGTTTAATAGAGTGGCTAGAAGGCTATAACTATCTCTTTCCATTTTAACCATGTTGATGTCATTCTCTCTGCCTTGCTTCAGGGCGACAATGTCTCCCAGGTATTTGAACTGTTGCACCTTCTACAGCTTGCTTCCATCCACCTCCAAGCTGTCATCCATTCCTTTCTTTCCTTCTCTACATGCTGGACACCGGAAATTCTGTACTCCCTTTACATTTTTTAGACCTGAACATCTTCGGTGACACCACAATTTACACTCCAAACACAGCACTGAATTCACTCCAACACTCTTGCCACAGCAACCACATGGCCATCTTCCTGAATGAATCCTTTCTGCTTTCTTGCCAGTTACGACTGCACCATTCCGTTTTTCAAGCTGGTGATCATCTGTTAACTCCTGTCAAAATTACAAATTATTCCTTAATCACAAGATAACTACTTGTACAGTATACTTAATAACACAAACTTCATAATAATCAACGAATAGGGATACCCAGAGAAAAATAAATACCGTATTGACTTTTATCATCAAGCACCATCATTCCGCCACATAAGTGCTGTCAGGAGTAGGAAGGTTGAACTTGCATTTGACACATAAGGAGCAGGAGCGACAATACAAATTTTACTGAAAAAGGACTGACACTACTACTATCACTCCAGGTTTTCAAATGTAGTGGAGCTACAGTGATTGCTACTTACTTGAAGTGGCACTGTGTTGCTCTGCTCTTTCGAGACAACAGAGAACATTTGAGCCCAAAGCCTCACAATGGAATGGAAAGCATGGGCCTTCTGGCTTGCGCCACCTCTGTAGCCCGAGCCTTTTTCCTGCCTCGCGCTCAAAACGTAAACAACACTTTTGATGGCAAATAGCGTGTAAACCACTTATGCTACATGAATAATGATACATGATATTGAAGTACAAACCTTTAGCCGTCTCCTGATGTACTTGTGAAGACTAAATGGACATTTGTAGGATGGGTAGTCAGCTCAGAATGACCACATTCTCCATTTATTTAGTTTAGAAGAATATCTAGATATTCTTCTCCTAAACTAAATAAACGGAGAATTAGCCACATTCTGCCTACATAATTGGAACAAAATGACGAAGTCGCGAGTCGATACAATCATCGCAGCACTGCGTGACTCATAAGGTTTGCAAATAATAATTCAATTACGGCCGTATGAGTTATCTGATACTCAAAATCAACTATAGTTGATGGTATTTTTCATTACTGACTGTATAATTGGCCATTTGAATAGCAATTATATTGTTAATTCTTGTATGAACTGTACCATATCAATATTGCATTAATTTGGATGCTGTGTTTACATGTAGTGTGGCCAGGGTACGATAATAAAAGGGTTAGACTCGTTTGCCACGAGTATAATTAAGTAGCCTATGTCTGGGGGAGCACAAATTTTAAAATTACAGTGTACACTGTGGACTTATGTCGTCACCCGCGGTTACCCACACTTGTTGGTGGTGTTGACTTCTGTCATTACCTGCGGTTTAAAGGTTAAAGGATAATGTGAAAGAAATAAGCAGTGACAAAGCACTTGACCTTACCATGTGGTTAACTGCACAAAGAATCGGAGACTAATATTTGTTTACTAGTCCTCAGTTTATCTGTATTCTAAGGCCTTGATACACTATATTTTTTGCAAACCTATCATATGAATATCACTGTTGCCTACCTTTTTCTCTGAATCCTCTTGTAGCTTATGGGTGGAGAAAATGTTGTCAACAACCTCAGGAGTAGATGAAGAGCTGGCAGGGCATTCAGAAGTGGAGGGGAGACTATCAAGATGTCCAGGAATGGAGGAGAGCTTGTGAAGGTTTTCAGTTGTGCCAGAATGGATCGTGTCTAAGCGCTCCACTAACACACGAGCCTCATTGGGGCACAACTTGGAATTCCTACTTGTTTTGCCTATAGCTCCTGCAGATTCTGATACATCTGGATCCCTGGCACTGTTGTGGGTTCCATTAGACAGGCAATCCTTAGTTTCATCTTGGGGAAGAGCATTACTTGTAGATTGACATAGGTTTTCTGAGCTGTCCATTACCTTCTCCAGCCTTGGATCCTCTTGTAGCTTAGGGGTGGAGATAGGGTTGTCAAAGAACCCTACAGTAGATGAAGAGTTGTCAGGACATTCAGAAGTGGAGAGATTACTTGGTTGTCCAGGGATGTCTAAGCCCTCCACTGTCACAAAAAGCTCTCTTAGTAACTTGGCATTACTAATTGTTCTATATTCAGCTCCTGCAGACAAGGACACATCTTTGTCTCTGGCACTGCATGTTAGTGGGGTATAATTTTCAGAGTAACTTTGCTCTGAAGTATGATTCTGACTGACGACAGAAGAAATAGCATTGTCAGAGCAGAGCTCATCCTTTTCTAGAAAAGTGACTATGTCTGGGGATTCTATTACTTCAGCTTCACAGTTTAAGGTGACAATCCCAAAAGGTTTATTTCCATCCACAAACACCCTCTTACTAGGACTGTAGTAGTTCAAGGGATTCTCTATTTGTGGCATATCAACAACTTGTGGGGCCACATCCTGGATGCTCTTTCTAGTAGGATATACACAACTTGTTTCAATAATTTCTTTCACTGCAGTTTTATTTCCTGTAGTTTCAAAACATGTCAATCTGGGTGTATCCCCTGCTTTATGAACACGGTAGGTCTGGGGTTTTATAACCTCATTAACTAGTACCATCTTGGACTCTGATGACATGACTTTCTCCCTTGGAGGCAAATATCTGTGTGCTTGTGCATCTTTACCACCATCATTTGATACTAGGGTTTTACCTAGCATTTCTCTATACCCAGCATTCCCTGAAGGTATTCCCTGAAGTGGCCCTATATTCTTTAAAGGCAATTGACCACTACATCCTGGATTCTCTGGTGGCTTTCCTCTATATGCAGGCAATGTGGTTCCTGGTGATGCCGCTGTCCTGCTTGCTGTTATTTGGCTTACTACAGGCTTATGTTTGGGTGACCTGAAGGACTGTTGTAGGTTCTTTTTGGCCATGGTTCTGGGTGCTACTTGAGACCGATTGGTGGCAACATTCTTCACATTATGTGACCTCACACAAGTATATGTGGATGCTGGGGACTTGCTTGTATTTGGGATTGTTGGGGCTGGAGACCTATTTGAGTAGTTTGATTTATTTACTTGGGAATGTGGAACTGCTGATGGAAGCAAATTTTGGTCATCTAATGTACTTTTTGGGGTGTGAGGGCTTGTTGAGGAGCCAAGTTGGGAGTTGGAGTTTCTTTCTTGGGTGTGGGGAGTTGCTGGATACCTGCTGGCTGGGGAGCATGGTTCTGAAGAGTTTTTCACTGGTGTAAGGGAAATATTGCTACTTTTAAATAACCAGGCAGGTATGTCATTAAGATGATGGAGCCCATTACCTGATATCACTGTCCCACATTTTTTCAGTTTGTTTATCAATGTCTCCTTTTCTTCAGCCTCAACTTTCTCTTGTTCAGCTTCTTCCTCTTTCTTCTGTTCATCTCTATTGTCTCTCTTTTTGCAACAGCAGCAATGACAGTGCTGATCCTTGGTTATTTTATCCTTGTCTTCCTTTCCATCTTTCTTTGTATCAATAATGACCTTGGGTAAATGTTCACTAAGTTTCACTTTCATGCCATCTTCCTTCCTGAACACTGATATTGAGGGGTTGTCATCCTCTGGTTCAACCTGTTCTGGATAGCCTTGGTTCTGCAATTCCTGCATCAGTTGTAAATATACAGGTGTTTGAAGTAATTCAATTTCTAAGAAGTTACAAGCCTTCAAGAATTTGAGCAGATTATTCCTTCTTATACTCGCTAAATTATTATACATAAAATCTAGAATGCTGGACATAACTTCCTCTTCAATGTTGTGGATGAGCATAACTCGTGGAAACCTAGACAGCCCTTTCTGTAATACTCTGCTGAAGGCTGCCACCACCAGGCTATGCACAAAGAACTCTCTGCCTCCCACAATTAAGCAGGCATCTGTTAGCACCTCCTGTAAATTAAAACAATTCTATGAAAATCTAACGATACTACTGTACTTGCATTTTGTCTACAAAGCAATATTATATAAACATGGTACAATGTACTGTACTGTACACTTATATTTACATTACTAATTACCATGTCCTCTTTTCCCCTATTCACAACACAGTTCTTACTTATTTTCTTTGTAAATTCAGCATTTTAATTCAATATTTCGGAAGGTGAGGACTACAAGAGGCCTGCTTATCTCCTCACCTGTAAAATGAAAATTGAATGGAAGTGGTCCAAAATCATGTCTAATTGAAATTCCTTTGAATAATACATTCAAGTTGCATAAACTGTAGCAAGTGGGAAAGTTAGATGACGTTAGTGTTCTAGAGTGGACCGTTGTGTACATAAAAAACTAAGAGTGCCAGTTAACTTTTCATTATGGGTTTGTACAGAAATGGAGATTGAGTTAGGTTTGCGAGTGTTGCAAGTTCTCCTGAGAGAAGAAATCATACGGTATAAGTACATTGTAAGAACTCAGAAGGGCAATGTCCAGTACTGTACTATATAATAGCAATAGAAGAGATCTAGTGATGCAACTGTGCAGCAAAAAGAAAGAGGCTGTAGTTGACCAGTAAGAGGAGATTTTACAGGATAAAAGGCCTTTGCTTCCATCCTATCTGGATGTCTTCTGAAGATTAAGCCACCCCACACAAGAGAGCCATATTCCAAATAGGGGCAAATGAGACCCCTGTATAGGCCTACCTCTTCTCCTGGCATTGAAGAAAAAGAAAAGAATTTTATTTATAAGGGCCTCAAGGACAAGATAAAAGCTGCTGAAATTTTCCATACAACATAATCCCTACAGACTTCAAATTTCATTGCTGACCAATAGAAGTTACCGTATAAAGAATTAATTAACTCAATTTGGTGTTCATTGTTTGATAGAAATTTGTATGTCACAGTCAAGGTCTCACCTCTGTCCTAAAAGCACGGAGGTTATCATGCCAGGCCTTATTAAAATCATCCATTCGTACACATACGAGACATTGGTTCTCGTCTGTAGGTGTATCTTGATTCAGGATAATATTATCTCTTCTTTCCTGAGACAAGATGTTGTCATCTCCTACACACTCCCCTGTCTTGGTATTGCCCTTCATCATCTTCACCTTCAGTCCCAATACAAGGCAAGGCCTGAAAATATGGGCACAAAAATTATTGGTAAATAAACCTCCCAAACACCTCACCTTCTCACCCTTTGATGTAGCCTACCTGAAAGCACTAAAAACAGACAGTGCTATGGGTCCTGATGGTATTCACCCCCGTCTAATAAAAGAGTGTGCTGCTGAGCTTGCCGGACCCTTCTCAGTTCTATTCAATTTATCATTGACATTGAGGTCGGTCCCCCCCCTCGTGGAAAGTATCCCATGTAGCACCCATCTTCAAAAAAGGTAGCAAGTCTGACCCCTTAAATTACAGCCCAAAAAGCTTAACCTCTGTAATATGTAAGACGATGGAGCGCATAGTTGCAAAATCTATGTACAGCTTTCTCGATAACCACCTTTTGTTCGATGAGGGATAGTATGGCTTCTGACCGAACAGATCTGTGGTTGATCAACTGCTTTTGACATACAATAGCATTACCAATAACTTTGATAAAGGAGCTACTACTGATATGATCATCTGATCCTGTTTGATTTCCAGAAGGCTTTCGATAAAGTCCACCACTGTATTCTCCTGGACAAACTGCATTTAATTGGGATTTCAGGGAGCCTTCTGGAATGCATTGAAAGTTTTCTCTGTGGCAGGTCAATGAGGGTTTGTATCGGTGGCACTGTTAGTTCAGCCAAGCCTGTTCTAAGTGGCGTACCTCTAGGCTCTGTTTTGGGACCCCTCCTATTTCTCATATTTATTAACCACATTGGGTCTCGTCTAAATGTCAAGTACATGATTTTCTCTGATGACCTCAAACTCTTCTTCAGCTGCCCCAACTGCTAACAAGGGTATGGATAGGCTCCAGGACAATATCAACAACCTCTACGAAACTGCCTCATCGTGGTGCCTAAAGTTTTGCTGCTACTAAATGTGTTCATCTAAGATTCTCTCACCATCGTTCACAGTTTGTTACTCATCCTATATACTTCTTGGGGGCTGATCCTATTAAGCTTTCTGATACACACAAGGATTTGGGACTAACTATCTCTTCAACCCTTAAATTTCACCATCATATCAGAGCCACTGTCAACAAGGCTGGGGGTATTGCTACTAACCTACTTAAGAGTACAGTCAACCGTTCACCAAACTTTATGTAAACTCTCCTGATCACTGATATTAGACCAGTAACTGATTTTGCTTCTCCCCTCTGGAACCAGGGTTATATCATGGACATGAGACTCCTTGAGTCTGTTCAAAGACAATGCACGAAACAGGTATCTGGACTGAAAGATATGCCAATAATGCCATATGATGGTCGCCTACCAAGTCTAAACCTGTACTCTGTAAAAGGTAGTCTTCTCCGATCTGACCTAATATATTGTTATCGTATTTTTCATGGTCTCTCTCCTATTGTTCTAGCTGATCTTTTTGTAATGGCCCCCAACTCTGGTACCAGAGGACATAGTTTTAAGATGCAGGTTCAATACCCCAGCACCGAGATCAGGAATAGATTCTATTCTTGTAGGGTGATTAAACGGTGGAACTCACTCTCAGAGGGTACTGTTAATGCACCAAACCTAAGATATTTTAAATTACTCCTACACGCAGAATTGGGAAACTCTCTTTATGAATATTGCTGAAAACTGAACGCTTGCTTACAAATCTCATAACTTCTCTTCTTTTTTCCTTTTTTACAACCACCTACTAACCGTCCTACAATTCCTATTGACCGTCAGTAGTTGTTTTTCCATATGGGGGTACAGTTGGCCGCACATGAAGCTGGTATGGCTCGTTATTTGTGAGGTGGCTACAACGAAAGGAAAGTGAAAAAAGATGTAGTTTGTTGACAGGCAGACAGTAAAATATTATTACTGTCTGCTTGTCAACAAACTATAACTTTTACTCACTTTCCTTCCTGTTGTAGGTATCTCGCAAGTAACGAGGCGTACCAGATTCATGTGTGGGCAACTGTACATCTCCCCAGCCACCACATTATATTCCCAATGCCATTATGCCTCAACACCTGACTGGAGTACCTTAACTTAGCCTTGACTTGGGCTTCTGTTTGCTCCAGGCCGTTGTGTTGCTGCTGTGAGCTGAGTAGGGCCCCTTCCTATACCTGGTAAGTTCTATCCTGGTTCTCCCAGACACAACAATTGAACAATGGGTAAATTATAAGAATAAGACATGATGTCGTCGAGTTTCATACGGATGAGAAATATGAAAATGAAAAAAAAAATAGGCCACTGAAACCCGCCTTCCACTTTCTATTATCACTACCCTAAGTTAGATATATTATGTAACCCAGGTGGGACTTGGTGAGTTCACTTAAGGGGGTGCGGGAGTAGGGGACAGGCTTGGGGGAGGGGGGTGCGGGAATAGAGGGGACAGGCTTGGGGTGGGTAGAAAGCCTGTCCCCTATTCCCGCACCCCCCTAACCTCTCCCCCGAAGCCTGTCCCCCTACTCCCGCACCCCCCAAACCTGTCCCCTACTCCTGCACCCCCCTAAATCCCCCCCCACAAGCCTGTCCCCCTACTCCCGCACCCCCCAAACCTGTCCCCTACTCCTGCACCCCCCTAAATCCCCCCTCCCCCAAGCCTGTCCCCCTATTCCCACACCCCATTAAAATAATATATAATAGAATACAAACCTCCTCCTGTTTCTAATAGCTTAAAGTACTATAGATGTGTTGGCAGCTAGCAGACAAGCCCTTCTATCTTCTTATTATCAAATTATTAGTCCACTGCCGCCGGAGCCATTAATTAACTTAATATTAATAATTACTGAACGAAACTTACCTGAAGTGAAGTCACGTGTGCCATGTGGTGGTGTTCAAAATAATGTAGGTTAATACATCTTTATAATCTTAATCATTTTAATTCATTATATTATCCTATTTCAAAAGTGAGTATTATTTGTGGTTTCGTAATTTACAGAAGAACACATTCATAAGATCAATATCACATAATTACTCATCACCTGTTGAGACAAATTTTATATTCTCATTATTATAAAGGTTTTTATTATTATAATTTTGCGAACTCGGCCGGAAGTCCTTTATTAATACCATATCACCACGTCTGCCAAAGGAATAATGGCATTTTTATATTAAGTTCTCAATCTGAACAACTATATAGAGCCATAGTCTGAGAAGCATCCTCAATTATATGTAACAAAATGTATGTCATTATTGTATATTGGAGCATACGGCAAGCAGTTTCCAAAAATATTACAGCCGTTATTGGTTTTATACACGTTATAATGATAACAGTATAATGCCACTCCTTCAAAATTCTTCCAAGTTCTGCTGCTGATTACTGAGAATATAATATTATTAACTTAAAGAATTAATTGCCATGGTTATTGTTATCACATAACATTACGTTCAGATTCAATATATTCCTTTATACAACTTCGTGTATAAATACATTAATTAAAATATTTAAAGGAAAGAAAAACATGCATAATAGAGAGCTAAATTAAATTCAATACTAAATTGCCAATGTGCTATGAAAACTATAATAGGCTGCCATGAAATATTTTTCATGTTCGTTTTCCTTGTGAGTTTAATATAGACGCTTTTTCACAATATTTCCATTAATTAATTGATTTACTGACATGAAACAATTCTTCATATTTTACTTTAAAGTAAAATATCATGTATTGTCTATTATAACTTTATTTATCATTATTTGGTTTACTGTTTACAAACACAAGACGCTCTCAGCAGATCACCTTCTTGGCTTATGTTTGTGAAGCACAAGATTAATTCACTCATTAATATATAATCGTTTGCTCCATGAAAGTAAATTTTAAGGGTTGTGATATTCAGTGATGTTCTTTGTGGCTGCAAGACTGTAAAAACACATGTAACATCCATCATTAACCCAAGAAACACCTTCAAGTGGAATATACTGGTAGGTTTATCAGATCAACGTCAATTTTCGAGTGTTTTGTATCATTATTTCACAGTTCATTACATTCCTGGGAACTGGGATATTAATGTTATGATGGGTAAATATTGAAAGAATTACCGTTATTGCGTATGGTTTTTCTACCTTCATTACCCACTTATTTAACTTAGACCATTCTAAGACTATTTTCTTCTATGGCATTTCCTCCGCAAATGCCCCATTGCCAAGATAGGGCATATTCAAATGGGGCATTTTGAAATTAGTCTGACCTTACCTAGACCACAGCAGACCACCGGGACCTAACCTGGGCAAACTACCAGGAAATTACGGTGGTAAAGTACAGGAAAAGACTGGGGCAAAATACTGGGACCTAGCCGGATCTGGCAACACTGCTACAACACAGTAATTCTGTCAATAAATACCGATGATAGTCTTAGAATGGTCTAAATAAGTGGGTAATGAAGGTATAAAAACCGTACGCAATAATGGTAATTCTTTCAATATTTACCAAACATTCAAGATGTATACAATGGCGTGGTACCAGTACAACGACTCCATAGACAAACAATGTACCGGTAACACACCATCCTATGCACCAATAATGTTCTTGAATAAGGCCCCCCAGACAATCAGTGTATTCAAAAACATTCGGTAATATTCAAGCGTTTATCCTGTTTGTTCATAATGTCTTTTCGACCCGAGGTTTTCAGAATGCAATGTTTAATAGTGTGTTTTTAACAAATCTGTTGATCACATCTGTCGCAAATGAGTGTTTTTCGAGATAACACCCCCCTCCCTCCCCCCACCCAATCTTCGAAAACACTAATTTTCCCTAGATATGAACTACAGATTCATCCGAAAAACAATAAAATGGATTAGATAGAATTAGGTAGAACTCACCTGACCTAACCTAACCTAATCAGGACCGCGGCCAACAACCAGGACCTAACCAGAGTAGACAATCGGGGGCTAACCTTAGCAGTCTACCGGAACGATATAAACACTCGGTGGCCATATTGAATTGGAATTAGGCTACGGTACTTTTTTATTCAAAAGTGGCGGTAAATACAGGCCTTATTACACGTGGGGCAGTTCACTGATGTCAGTTATACTCCGTGGACACGTTAAAAGTCTAAACTGGCTTAGTTATTCTCAAAACAGCGCGGAAGAATACGTTCGGGGACTGACAGACATTCGGTACAAAGGGAAGCCATTGTAATTAATGAAGCACACTGATTGGCTGTTCAAATTGAGGCGCATTAATCAAGCACGCTGATTGGCCATCTGCACCAATATGGCCACTGTACACACCGCTGATTAAGGAAAATTGAATCAATTAAGTACAGTATAGCTTAGTTGTATTACGAAAGCTATACGTTTGCGACGGAAATAACACATGAAGCTGGTATGCCTCGCTACTTGTGAGTTTGCTACAATAGGAAGGAAAGTGAGCAAAAGTTATAGTTTGTTGACAAGCAGACAGTAATAATATTTTACTGTATGCCTGTCAACAAACTACATCATTTTTCATTTTCCTTTCTTTTGTAGCTACCACACAGTAACGAGCCATACCAGCTTCATGTGTGGGCAACTGTACATGTATTAAGAAATGTATTATGACAGAAAAGAATTGATGGTAGTGATTATGGACAAACGGTTGAATAATACCGAACATTCTTGGTGCATACAATGGCGTGGTACCAGTGCGACGACTCCATAGAAAAACAATAGAGCCTTCATACCGGTGCCACGTCATAGTCAACACAACGGATGTTCTTACATGCAGCCCTATGTCCAACCCGTCAGAGTGAAAGCAAGCTGGGAACTTGGTTGACTCTTCTACCGTTGTTGATAAAATATAAGATTATTAACAATAGTGCAAAAATCAAGACTTTTTTTTTTCAATGATCTAGTATTCCCTGTTTTTGTATCTTGGAATAGGCCTACAAGGGTGACAGACTCAGTAGTATGGTCTTGGTAGTATGCCCAGGTTAGGTCCCGGTAGTTTGCCTTAGGTTCTAGTAATCTGCCCCAATTCAGATTAGGATAGGTCAGGTCATGTTGTCAAGCTAATACCAAATATCAACTATTCTAACTTATATATTATTTACGTTATGCCCCTCAATTTCCCTTGACCTTCAAGTGTGGGATATCTAGCCTCTTGGAGGGGGGGGGGGGGGGAGTTCACACATGGTCAAAATGGATACTGAGATCTCCACTTGCTATTTTATGGGGATTTATTTTCTGCAGGTCTATATTGGCATTGTACATATTAATACCTAATAAAAAGTGAAGAAAGTAATGATTTTTTGTCGCCAGATAAACCAAAATACTTAAACCTGGACCATGACTATGTTTGGGTCTTACTTTATAATTACTGTATATCCTGTTGGGACCAACCTTGAAGAGTTGTTGAGGTATGTTCAGCCCTCATTAGTGAGAGCTGAGTGGTTTAGTTTTGCAATAGATTGTATAAGAACTGAGGTAACTTCCCAGTAAAGTCTGAGTTCAGTTTACCCAGTGAAAGTAAAAATTGTAATAGATTTTATTATTAAGTAATGGGTACATGTTTACAAGTTGCCACAATTTATATTTGGTATAGAATATAGGCATCATTACCTGATTATTCACTAAGGTATACTTCATAAGGCTAAACAATCCTGAGGATGCAAGGATTTTAATATCAATTGACATAACTATTCCCTATTCCCTACCTGTTATCTTCAGGCAGGACTGAAAACCAAGTGTGACCTGTATGGTCATCACTGATTGGCAGGTGGTAATGCTCTCATAATACTGCAGTCATGGCATAAACTTTTCTCTCTCTATCTCCTTCCCAGGCATGGACTGTCCCTTGAGGCCTTCATTTTTCATAATATATTGTATATTGTACAGTACATTTTTATGTTATCTACTGTAAAAAACAAAGAATTTCCAAATGGAATAAACACAAAAATAAAATAATTTGCAGCCTATAAGGTTTTAAAAATTCATTCAAATATTTTAGTATTACAGTATTACTAAAGCTTTGAAGGTGTCCAAAATATAAATACAGTACTGTACTGTAATGCAATTTTCATAATGTAGGATATGTAAATAAAGCATTCCTTGGGTTTCTTAATTGATTTAAGTTACAGTATTGATTTGTTTCAAATCTAGCTAAACCTTACCTTACACCTCCTAACCTCCTGCCACTCATCAGTCCCATATTGTACTTGGTACAGTATCAGTATAAAGATAAAAAGAGTGAGGTGAAGGCTGTCCATGACCCAGTTTATATTAGTAAATTTTGGATATGAAACCATGTCACTGAGATGTTTTGTTTCCCTACAGAACCAATAAGGCAAACAAGCAGACATGGATGGTACACATCATCCTCACCATCCCTTATCACCCATGTCAGTATGGCAGTCTCTGCAGTATCCACAGCAGCAGCAACAACAGCAAGACTACCATCAGTCGAGATATCAACAGCAGCAGCAGCAGCAGCAAGAGTTCCACCAATCAAGATATCAGCAGCAGCAGCAACAGTATCTCACTCAGTCCCACTCTCATCCACTAACACATATGCCCTTGCGACCACAGCCACTTACACAAACCCATCCTCATTCTTTCCACCCTGGGTCAGGTCATGGCCTGATACTACAGATGGAAAGGCACAGTGTTCCACCACAGCATGAAGAGCAACAAGAGCCACAGCAGTTACCTCGGCAGGTAGCACAGCAAGTGGAGGATTTTCCACAATTGTTCCAGCAGATTCAGAAACAATTAGGCAGCTCTGGCAAGCAACAGGGGTCTAAATCATTTCCCCAAAACCAGTATCAACCATCCTCTGCCTCCCCAGATTTTGCTAGCCCCACTGCACAAGCCCTCCCCAACCCTTCACATTCTCCTAGTACCAGCACCCTTCATTCTTCCCCAAGTGCCCCACAAATCCCAACCCCAACCTCTCTATTTCCTGCCATAATTCAACCTCTAAATGCACCTCCGCAACCTCCCCCAAGCACTGTACAAGCACAGTCTGAGGCCTGTTACAGGGAAAGGAATGTTGTTGAGAGTTTGTCATCAAAACAATCCACCAGCAATGATGCCACCCTCTCCCATCCCCTTTCCAATTTCATGGAGACTGGACCACGGGAGAGTAGGGGTCAACCCTACCTTGAACACACCCCCAGGTCAGGTGAAAGTAGCAACATCATGATACCTCCAAACCAAGCTACTTCTGAAGGTGCTTATGTTGACTCAGAAACAGCAACGAGTGGGAAGCCAACGTGTAGGCAGGCAGAAGCGATCTCAAACACTTCTGGTGCCCAGCTCAGCATTCCCCTGGGTGATGAATCCAGTACTCTTGATGATCTTGAATCCACACTGGGCTCTGTGTCCAGTTTTCCTGATGGCCCTGTAAATAGTCAGTCTGAGAGGGAAGAGGACTCAAACCAGTCTGGTAGTCAAAATGACAACTTTCCTGACAGTCGCCCACCTGGTGCATTCTGCATTGACTCCCTCCTCTCTGACAGCACACAGAAGTCTCCCTCTCGACTTCCAAAAATTGCTTTCACTTCCTCTGTAAATTCTGTACTTGAACAAGAAAACATCACTCTACCTGAAACAAGTACAACAGAAAACAGCCAGCAAGGGAAGAGCCAGATCCAGGCTAGTGAGTCAGATTCTAATGATGTAAGGTCTGTAGATGAAACTTCTCAGTCTTCACATTCTAGAATGGAAAATACAGCTCTAAAAAGGCCCATAGAGAAGGATTCCACAGATATGAAAAATTATAAAAATAGTGCTATCCCTGATATGAAAAAAGTGGACGGTGAAAGTTCTAATCGACCAGAAAATGAAGGCTCTGATGATTCAACCACAAAGGGAAAGAGAAGCAATGAAAGTTCTGATCAATCAATTGTACAAGAAGAAAGTGAAAAAGCCAAGGAGACAACATCAAAAGAAGTAAAAAATCCCCCTGAAGAAAATAACCCACCCAATGCCAAGACTGAAGAGAAAGTCAGTAAGGAAAGTCCTGTTCCTGTAGAACCCCAGGGCAAAGAGATTAAGGCACAGAAATCTAATTTATCTGCTTTAAAAATGTGTAGAGTGTTGTGCAGGGACCGTTTCAAGCTGTCAAATTTAGAGGAAAGGGGACCTGGTGCACCATTGGGCCCACATGAGGATTCTGCAACAGGAAGGGGCCAGTCCTTGGTTGGTATGGCTGAAAACCTTACTGGTGGAGATAGACAGATATCAGACAAGGAAAGTAGTATTGATTCATTTAAGGAGACCAGTCAAAGTCAGTTAGAGAAAGATGAGGGCAGCCTGACTAAGGAAGGTAGTTTGGACTCAAGCAAGGAAGATAGTCAAAGCTCAGAAAAGGAGGGAAACCAGAGCTCAGCCAAGGATGGCAAGAAGTCTCAGTCCTTGTCAATAAAACCACTGAAAGATTTGATGGCCCCAGAAGCAGAAAAACCAGCTAAGAAAACCCGAAAGAAGCGTAGCAAGAGAAAGACTACAGATACCAGGAAGAACTTGGCTATTGTGCAGATGTCTAATAATCTCCTTCTTACTCATAATTCCAATATGACTTCCCCCATCTTCACTACTCCCAGTCTCCCAGGTACCATTCTTCTGCCTGGTGACCCAGCAATGACCACTTCTATAGCCTTTCCAACTGTTCCTAGCTTGGCCCCTTCTATCCTACTGTCCCAACACCCCACAACAGAGGCAGATACAGTTAGTGGTGCTACTGGATCAAATACCCCTCCCACTGATGATCCCCTGGCCATAGGTGACAAAAAAGGTGACATTAATTTTGTTGATGTCAAGTACATACCGGAGAGTGAAAACCTGCGAGAATCAAGTAACCCTTTGAACCCTGATCCTTTTATGATGGAAGACATTAAGCCCTCTGTACTCATTCCAGAAGTGGTACTGAAGACTGAGCCAGAAGATGCCGAAGATCCTTCATGTGATGATACAGAGGATTCATGGAATCATCACAGTGTTGATATACCAACAACCATGGAGGAGAGTGTGGCAGATGATAGTAATACAAGACAAGAAGAGACAACCATGATGGGAGATGATGTCACTCATTTCTTTGAACCCAATGAGCGTCAGTTTGTAGATGGTCAGCCTCTGAAAGTTACTTGCCATGTATGTGAAGTAAATGTGACATCACGCCTTTTCAAACACCACCTCTTCTTTGGCCATCTTCAGTGCCAGTACTGCAACAGAAAGCTGGTTGGTTGTGATATGTTGATTGACATAAAAAGTTTCAAGAAAAATGTATGTAGCCGCAGTGTGACTAAGCAGCACTGCTTTCGACGATGGTCACTTGATCCTATTGAGTTTCTCTCATACTACATCAGGAAGGAACTTGTAATTGATCGGTTTTGTGCAGGCAAACAGGGACCACCCCCAGTCTCAGACATTATTCTGGAAATTGAAAGATATATTGGGAGGCTGTCTGATCTTGCTGTCCTTTCCCCATGGAAGCTGGCGATTGCAAAATGCTATAAGTACATAAATGAAAGAAAACCTGGTGGAATAGAGGGTGTGTCTGGCACCTTGGCCTCAAGTTCCAGTGACACCAGACGTGTGTGGCCAGTAGCTAATAATTCTATCAAAAGGACCAACTCTTTCACAGTGACTACAGTGTCAAACAGCACTACATCCACCACATTGGATGTCCTCCCTCAGATGCACCAGAAGGTTAAGTCCAATGTAGCAAGGGGTGGAACAGGAGGGGAAACAAGTATTCAGGAACAAGAGAAATCACTAGGACCAGCAGGGGCTGAAAGAAGCCAGTGGGCGGAATCTCTGCAGCATCAAAATACAAAGAAAGTAAAGGGTCCCCCAAATATATCCTGTTCATGTTCACGGGCATTGACTGAAGCTATCCTCAAAACTGTGTTTCCCCGTCAGCCCAGTAATGACTATTACATGGTTACACACTATCCAACCCACCCTGTCCCAGAGAGCTGCCCAGCCTGTTATGCACAACTCGACCCAACCACAGTCTCTGTCAATGCCAGCACCCACGTTATAACAGCACAATGCCTTGACTGCAACCTTGCTATATACATTGCACAGGATCCACCTGGAACCCTTGACCCAAGCCAGTCAAAGCGTAAAAATTCACCGGCTTCATCCTCCATCACTCCACCACCAAAGGTAGCTAAATTTTCTTAGAATTAACCTTGAGCAAGAGAATTTTCTGTTTATTTTTTGTAGTAGGACAGAGTATAATGTACTGCAGTAGCTATTAAAATTCAATCTGCAGCTTGTCTTACGGAACAGGAATATCATGCCATTATGTATAAAAAGCATTTTATACCTTTATTCATGTGACCATAAATTTAATTTGAATGGGCAAGAGGAAATTGGCAGGGATCACCAATAATCCATGAGTTTCTACTCATACAAATACATTTCCTTAGATTATATTCATTATTCTTTGTCACTTTCTCTTACAATCACTTGCACTTTTCACCATATCAAAATTAATGTCTGTACCAGGATATGTGCTAAAAGTATGAGAAGTTGTTCACTATAGAGGAGTTAGGCTTATCGCGAGTGTATCAAGCGAGCGTGAGGGTGATAGTGGGGTGGTTAGTTCAATTATCACCAAAACTCATTGAATTTTTATTCGTGCACACACATTGCTTAGTTTGTATTAATTAATTTTGGTAAATTTCTCTTAAAATCACTTCCACTTTTCACCATATCATTAATCTGTATGTGTATAATCAATCAATACATTACAGTAAACAAGTCTTTTGTTATGTCTTGGATTTATGTTTTTAATGTCTGTGTTTACTTTTTACTCTCAAAATGTGAACGATATCGATGAATTACGGTCAGCTGAATATCGACTTGTGCATAGGTTCGCCTACTTTTGAAAAACCGTATACTTTTGGTATTTTGGTCTCAATTAATTTCTCCGCCTACTTGGAAATCGTCTAGTTAAGGACCGCCTACTTGTGGGGAGCACTGTATTGGACCACTGGCAACCCTAGGTAATGGGTCTACCCCTGAGGCTGACTACTCTTCGTTTCTCCCCATTACACACTTCTCAACCACGGGATGATGGTGGTGGCATTTCCTCCTTTCTTCTTCCTTTCCTCCACCATCATAGAGAACCAGCAGGCCACTCTCTGATACACTGTTGAGCGAGATGTTAGTCATACCAGTGACTGCATAATGTATATTACGTCTCATTCTTTATGTTATTTTTGTCTTGTACTGTATTGTCATTCTACTTAGATTTATTATTACAGTAACTTGTACTATACTTATTTATGGAATATAATGATATTTGGTGAAAAATATGTATCTTTGAGGATTATGATCAAAATTACCCTATACAGTATATTTTAGGGGTGACTGTTTAGCCATTATTACAGTATTGTACAGATATTTGTATAGAACACTGTATACTATGGTCATCTCTCTATAACAGATGGTGGATGAAATAGAAAAATCTCATCCACTGAGTCACATCTCCTGTATGGTAAAAAGAGCCTGTAGAATCATAAAGTTGTCATTTCGTTGTCATCAGTAGTATGCTCAGTTTTCTATTTACACATTTTTGTATTGATTTACCCCTCTTGTAGTGGGAAAAAATTTCTAGACTGAACTAGCATCAAACACACAGGGGAAGTTATTCATAAGTCTCCTTTCGGATCTGTCTGCTATTGGTTTCCATTACATGACCCACATTGATTCAAAATATGAAAGGCTTAAGAGGCATTTTGCATGGTGTCTCGATGTGCCATTCCCATGTAGAAGACCTCATATAATTATGTTGTTGCAAATGTGTTTTTCTTTTGTTTTTCAAGTTTAACCTATTTATAGCTTATTTTCAATATAAACTGTAGAAACTACTAATATTTTTAAGGAATGTATATTTGCAATACTGAATTTAAAAGGGTTACGGAGTCAGCTAGTTTTAAATGGAGTTGGAGTTGGTAAATTTCCCATGACTCAGACTCCAGTTTTCATAAGTACAGTACCATAGATTTACAATTTTAATGGTTATGTACATGAATACTGCACAACTGCGTAATAGTTATTTCAAAATATTGTTAAATTAATCCATCTTCATCACACTCCCCACTTCCCTTTTTGCAAGGGGTGCCCAACTCCTTACTTTCTGCACTTTCCAATGTGTGTCACCACCTCTTCACTTCAGTTTTACTTGCATTTATCACTGATGAAGGAAGTACAAGCTGAAGGTATGTATGCACTTTATAATGCAACTTCCTGTTGTATTTGCATTACATGAACAGTACAGTATGTAAAGTATCACAATGCTGTACTGTACATTGCCATACACTTGACGCCTCTTGCACAGACGTTTATCAGCCAATCACATGAATTTCTTATTGAGGTGTTTATCTGAAAATACAGAATGTAACATAAACAAATGACTGCTGTGGCTGATAGGTGGTATTCTGGCAAATCTCAACTGGCGAGTATGACATTTCCTACTGTTGGTATCCTGTTGCCACTTCTCCAGTACAGCTCCCTTTACATCCTGCTCTATCTCTTTGTTTCTTTAAGTCAGCTGTAAACATTCAGTATAATTTTTCTCGTACAAAAATGTTAAAGGCTTTTTATGAATGATTTTCTATTTGTTACTAACTACAAAGAATTACTTACAACATTTGGCATTGACGCCTTGGCTGCGTTGCCAGTGCTGGTCACGGTCATACAGTGACAGCCATGGGGGTATTTAACACCTCCATGATGACAAGTGACTCATTACCACCCACACCCCGGGTCAAGAAAGAGGCTGGCCTCCCCACTGGGCAAACCCAAATTCATCACCTGGGAAAATTCTCCAAATCGTCCCACGCACCTACATAGTCAAGTCAAGAATATTATATTTAAGATAAATCAGTATTTTCATAGAAAGATAATGATGGAGGGTGCTGGTGTAAAATGGGTGCAGTACATGAGGTCCATGGTGCGGTCAGTTGGAGAGGTGGCAACAGGGTACCAATAGCCGGAAATGTCATACTCACCAGTTAAGATTTGCCAGACTATAGCATCCCCTGTAGTGTACATCACATAAATGCACAGGACATTGCATAATACAATTGTAAAGAACAATCTCACACATTCTCCCAAATAATGACCACTCCCACTGGGTCATTTTGTAGCAGAACTGCAACATGCTCGGCCAGTTGTTAAGAATGATCTTTTTGTCATTTTGCGCTGTTCAGCATATTATGCCAATCTCATGCACTCGGTGTTATGTCCTATAAAGGCTGCTCACATTGGAGCAGGTACTGTTAGGAGGCACAAGCACAGTGTACCAGTCTAGCACAGCACTGATTTCCCTGTACTCCTCTCTACATTTCTCTGTACTGGACGTGTCATATACAGTACTCTACAATATAAATAGTGACAATGTTGCCATCCAGGTTAAGAGTGTGCTGGGCATCTTTCAGGACCATATAAAACATTGCTAGAGGGAGAAATCATGGATATCACTCAGTTATCTGCACCAGGTTTACATGCTAAGTTAATACCAGTTGTTTCTTCAGTGGGAGTACAAAATATGGGATCAGAGTCATGCATGTAAATTTTTTTTAGTCAAATTTAAAGTTTTATTCGGTAAATATTTTCACTGACTCCATAACCCTGTTATTTGAATGGGTCTAGTGCAACCAGGTGATGTTTGTGTAAACTGATTATTGCAAACTGTTACTCCTTACTGAGGGTATGATGTTATTGGCAATGTGGAGGCTACTTACTCTTTCAAATTGTGCCAATAAATGAATACCAGTGGATAGATTGTCTATTTTATGACATTGTTGGGAGAAGTCAGTAACCTTCAGTTTGCCCCCTCAAGTTACTTTCCTCTTGTCAAGGATAGCTATGAAACATAAAGTAGAATCATGTGGACAGTATACAATGATACTTGTTGGAATAATTCCTGTGCTAAGAACGAATGAAAGATCTTTTCCTTTTTTAAATATAATGACAGACTTCAACTTGGTTGTCACTAACTCATGGAAATACTGTACAGTACAGTATTCAAGTCTGCCTTTTCCAATCTCTTATTGCACATATATAATATGTTATGAGCAAAGATATATATATATTATATATATATATATGTTATGAGCAAAGATATATGATGCACCCCTCTCGAGGGTCCATACATAGTAAATAAAGTAATTGCAATTGTGGTGTTGTCATATTATGTGGAGCTATCCTTACTCCTGTTCAGCATGACTTCTGAAGAATTATGTTTTTATAATTTCCTTACATAACCGGAAGATTCAGCCCCCTGTATATACTGTAAGTAGTCTTTCACACCAAAGTGGCACGTCGCAAGAGGCAAGCATAACGTGACACAGTGCTTTCACACCAGAGTGACATGGCACGCTTCCTGCCACTGCCACTCTCCCGCCAGCCCCGCCTCATTTGAAATTTCAGTTCACAACATGGCATCATCGGGGGATGAGGCTATTGCTCTAATTGGTGCTGTGATCGCCCGGCGGAGGCAAAGGAAGGGGAAATACGAGATACATCCATATCTCAAAGAGAAAGCAGGGTTATGGACGGTACTACGGTCAGTTTACTTCTCTTCCCTTCCCACTAGCCGCTGCTCACACAGCAGTGGTGCCATATGTGGTTGTTTTGTTCTTGCCTTCATAAATAGTCTATTCACACTGTACATCCACAATTTTTATATTGTGTCGCCTTTAATACTATATGTACTTACCTATATTAATACTGTTTTGGTTGCCAATCTCAATTTAGGTGAGAAAACACCTTTAAATTAGATAAAATTGTCTGAGGTGGCAGGAAAAAAAAAAAGTCCCTACCGATCTCGGAGTGGGATCTAAGTGACACATAACACGTGCCATACCACTCCAGTATGAAAAGTTACACCTGTTTCTATAGGTTTGTTTCAGAGTGGCATGCCTTGTGCCAAGCCACCTGCTACGTGCTACTTTGGTGTGAAAACGGCCTAAAACATAGTCTGCAAGTATTTGCCTGCACCCGCTGTAAGGGGATATTTGGTTTTATGTGGCAAGTGAGTAATGTGTAATAGTTCATCAAAAACAGACCAATACAAAATATTCCTCCACTCTTTCTTCAGTAACTGAATATTTTAACAAAATCCTGAAATATAATCTGTCAAATACTTTACATACATGCTCTTCTGATAAGTATGTTTACAATTAACCCCATTCATTAAACATCCTTCCATTAAATACTGGAATATATTTTACACTACTGCATTTTACTAATTTATAAGTACTGCCTTATGGAACATGTAGTCTGCGGAGGTTACAGGAGGATACTACCCCTACCTACAAGCTTTGTGTATGGGCAAGTCTCTTCCAAAATAATTTTCACTCCAGGTATTTCTTATTTACGTTTTACATCTTTCCCTATGACAGTTTTCAACTTTTTTGGTGTAATGCTTATACAACTCCTGAGAGGTGATTGAATGGAAAAAGAAAAAAATATATGTTTAAGTTGGGTATGCAAGCTTCCCTCAGCACAAGATTTAAACAGAGGTAAAAGTATATTCATAATTAATCTGAAAGCAACAGAAGATGAATATTCACAGATGGAACAGGCAGGAAAAACATGAATCAGCCTAAAATATGACATGTGGTACTGTAACATTATGCTGATATTCTTACCCTTAGTTTTTACAGCTTGTATTCTGCTTCTTTTAACAAAGAAAAATCTATCTAATGGAACCTACTTAGTGATGCATCTTACATTTTTATGATCTTTGCTGGAGTCGAGGTGTTGAATGGGTGGGGAGGCTAAAGATTGAGCCACAGGCAAAAAAGTCATGAGCTAGATGATAGTAAGGCAATTCCCAAAACTGTAAATGGAGTCATTGCCACCCATGACTTTTCATTAGTATGGCCTTTAATGCTATACTGAACATTAATTTTGCAGATGATGAAGTTTTGTTATAATCAGGACTGTAAAGTGTAAAAGAGAAAAACAACTGTGAACAAAACTGAATCTTGCCAGTGAAATTGATGAAATCTGATCAACCTCTTAGTGTCAATCATCCGATAACAGTTGTTACTGTGTAGATAGTGTGAGTTTGGTTCCCGGTTGGTTTAATTCGCTCATACTCTTTTTATTCAGCAGTGTGATTATAATGGGAACAAAATAATTACAAAGGTCTTTGAAGAATATCCTGCTTTGGGACCTCTTAAGGATTAATCAAACCCTGTGTAGGATGCCAATGAAACAGTAGTGGAATGAGATGCAAGGAGTTTTATTGAGCATGACAACTGCCACAGGACGGACAGACTCAACACACACACACACACACACAAACATTCTCTACAGACAGCTCTGATGATCTCCAGTCAGGTCTCACATTCTCCCTCTAGCCGCCTAGCGCTTGTGTTCCCCACCATCCTCTATGCTGTCTTCAGAAATCTGTTGGAAGCACAAATTTCCCTGGATGAATCAGACTTTCTTAATATACCAGTATGAAGTTGTAAACCACTACTGAAATGTGGAAACAAGTGAATAAATGTTTACATTTATTGACTCCTATTTTCCTGCTCGTTAACTTCTTAACCCCTTGAGCCTGGGCTACTTTTGCATATCCTCCTTCCACATCCAGGTGTATAACAAACCAAATATAAGTTCCACGACATTGTAGTCTAAAAATAGGGATAATGTGAAAATTTGGGATTTTTAGGAAACCACCCGGACATGGAGGGAGGAATTCTGAGTTGCCCAGACTCCAGGGGTAATATGCAACAAATTTGGTTTAGTCCAAGGACTACCAAAGAAATATGACACGAGTAAGAATGCAATTGTTATGTTTCTCACGCCTATAATATGAATAAAGTACATTAAATATAATTAATACTGTAACTTTATTTGTGGTCTTACCTCAGGCCACTTTTCTGGTATGAGGTCTATCAGGTCATCTTTGATGTCGCCTTGCACCACAATTTCGTCGTCTCCTGTCACTGAAGATCCACAGGCGAATTTTGTTCCAAAGAACTTGGCGGCAACTTTTAGATCTAGACCTGAACAAGGAAATTATTATGGCACTACAGGTTCAATAATAATTGTCAAATACTGTACTGTATATATAATTAAGACAAATTGCAAAAGTGAAATCAAAATTGGATATGAAGTTAAGAGATAGAGCTGAAAGAGTGCATGGAAGAAAAAACCTGAAACTATCCTAGTGGAATATCCTGTACTTGGTCAATAAATTTAGTGGACCCCAATATTATTTGTGCATGAAAGTGAATGTTGAAAGAAATATCTCTGCAGATGTGAAGGGGGAGAATAAATCTGATAATAGTACAGTAGAATAATGCAAACAATAAAAGAGGTCCAGTTGTTTGAAATTGCAAAAGGAGGAGCATTAGAAAGCTGGGAAGGAGACTTGATGAACAGTTTGGCTACAGCCAACTGGGCCTAAGTCCTTATAAGGCTGGAAACAAATAAATATAAATGAATCTGAATTTAAAAGGGAGCAAGTAACATATTTCCAATGGAAAACAGATTGACAGAATTAGGAACCAGTACATTAAAGGAACATCGCAGGTTGGATGATTTGGGAGACAAGGTTGAGATGGTGGAGGCATGTACTGCACAAAGAAGTGATGAGGGGTAAGTTGGGAAGAGGACACTGAGGGTGGAACTGCTAATCAGAAAGAGAAGAGGAAATTTATAGATGCAGGAGGAAGCAGGGACTGGAAGATATGGAGATGGATAATCCAATGTGGCGACCCCTAAGGAAAGCAGCCCAAATAAGTAAGTAGGAAGCAGTAATATAGCTTCTAATATCTAAGAACTGATTTAGTCAATCTAGGAAGAGAGCCTACCAAATGTTTTGAGTCCGGTGATGACAGTGTTGCGTTTCTTGCCTCTGGGCGCCACAAACACCACCACACGGCGAGGTCCTTCGTCTGCTTTCTTTTTGGCTTTGACCATGCCCTTCCCACCTCGCTTCTGTCGCTTCTTCTCTTCATCACCTCCCTCCTCCCCTCCACCTGCACTGCCACCTCCACCTCCACCTATAAATATTGGAGATATGCAAGATGCTACGCTGCAATTGTTAGCTTCTGGAATACCATTCACCCTCACCCTGGATTAAAATACTGATGCTTTTATACTGACAAGTTAAATTAAGATTTCAGTATGTGTATTTAACCATATATACTTTTTAATTTAATGTTTTCCATTCAGAGAGTATTATATGAAAGAAGCACACAAATTTAGAATATTTCATAATTGATCACACTCTAAAATTATTCAAAATAATTAAGGAACTGCCAGTAGCATCAAGGCAGAGCCTCTTATCTCAATATACAGTAATTACAGCTTATCAAAGGCAGCTGAACCAATTGCCTCATGCAGTCAGCACTCTGTCCATTACAAGGTCTCCATAAAATGGTGCACCCAAGTGTCTTTACAGCTCTTGAAAAATCTTTATCTGGTCCTGGCTATAACACATAATAATACTACCAGGCCTTAAAAAAACACAAAAAACCCTCACCTTGATTTACCACAAGTTTTTCAAACATGTCTGGCAAATTCTTCTCCAACCACTGCTTACATTTGTCATATCCTGGGTAGAACTCGCAGTACTGCAACACACAAAGAGCCAAAAGGAAAGGGTAAGCAGAGAAATCAAATGTACTCTATACTGTACGTACTTGAGCTGTGTCTTGGCAGAAAATTATAGTCAAATCCCTAGACTTAAATATGAAACTGCCTAAACTTAAGAGAATTTTTTGTCCACATTAGAACTAGCAGTCGTGGGTGATGAGAGAGACAAAGACAAAATTACTTATAATGCATTAACTTCTGTGCCAACAGTATGACTCCTTCCTTGAATTCACAGCAGTCTTCATCCCAGTTCAGCCAAATATTTAAGAAACATTTCATGCAACAGAGCAGGGAAGGCCATACTTGCCTAACTCAAATGATTCCCAAATAATGATCATCAAATGCATAACAACATCAAGCATAAGATTTACAAAGTGGAATAAATACATCCCATTTTTACATTTGTGGTTTCAGTTACCTTTTTATAACTCTTCCTAAATTCCAAATTTATATATTATAGTCTTGCAAATATACGTACACTCAAGAGTTATAGAGCAACATGTGCACAAGGCACGATTTGGCCATCCCTGCAATAGAGCACTGAGTATGCAGCTTTGTAGTAATATTCCCATTGTCTGACCTCGAGGGGCATGGTGCAGTTTCCACAGTAGATCACTTCCAATGGATACTCCACTCCCGGCAAGGGAGTAACTCCAATTAGCCCATCTTGGTCACCCATGATGCTGCAAGGAAAAAGTGTACAGTAGTACAATTCAGTACTGTACTGTAATAAAATGATCTTAAAAGCTGTATAAATCTGATGATATACAGTATATGCAGGGAAAACACAAGAACAGGTGAATCACTTAATCTTTACCACAGGTCTTCACTTTAGTCATAAGTCCAAATTTTTACCTCTTTTAGAACAAAATTTTTTGGTGCCCCCAAATATGTTCACTTGAATTTTATCAATACATCCTGTATTTTATCAATACATCCTGTACTTACCATATTCCCATTTTCAAAGGATGCACCGCACAACAGGGAAAGTATTATCTGAGAGAAAAACTTTTTATGTGCCCCCACCTCAGGGGAGGTGGCCGAGTGGTTAGTGTGCTGGACTCGTAATCTATCAGTCGGGAGATAGATTCCTCTCAGGTGAGGGCCTGAGAATATTTACTTTTCCGATTTGAGTCTCGGGCAGTAACTATAAGGCCACTAAACGTCGTAAAACACCCTCACTGGTACCATAACAGCTGCTGTATTTGGGAATTACCCTCACTTCCCTCCCTCTGTGGCTGGGTACCAGTTCGAAAGTCTTGACGTGTGTGTGTGTGTGTGTGTGTGAGTAGCAGTTGATCTGGGTCACAGTAACGTGCTTGACGAAGCCGATGTCCAGTGTCAGAACATATATATATATATAAAAAAAAAAACTTTAAGGCTAACTAAACATTTCAACACGTATGATGCCACTTCAGTCTATAATATTCAAGAAATTATTCTAAAACATGTCTTGAAACAGTACATTAAAAAACAGCAGTGTGGCTCATATTCTTACTCACCAACCGGGTACAGTAATAATTATTGTACAGTACTAATAATTTGAAGCAGGTATAGTCGGCAAAAAAAAAAAGGGTAATAGTCAAGCGTTTGTCCAAAGTTTGTTTTCAACTCGAGGTTTTCAGAATGCAATGTTTTATAGTGTGTTTTTAACGAATATTTTGTTCTCATCCGTCGCAAATTAGTGTTTTGGGAGATATCACGTCCCCCCCCCCTTCCAACCCAATCTCCGAAAACACCTAATTTTCGCCATATTTGAACTAGATTAGTCTGAAAAACACTACAACACATTAACTAGAATTAGGTAGACCTCACCAGACCTAACCTAACTTAATCAGGACCGCGGCAAACTACCGGGACCTAACTTTAGCAATCTACGGCCCTGGATGTAAACACTTGGCGGCCATCTTAGTTAGGGGAGGTGGCCGAGTGGTTAGTATTCAGAACTCGTAACCTAGAGGTCAGGAGATCGATCCTCTCAGGTGAGGGCCTGAGAATATTTACTCTTCCAATTTGAGTTTGAGGCACTAACCATAAGGCCACCGAACGTCGTAAAACACTCTCGCTGGTACCATAACAGCTGCAGTATTTGAGAATTCCCTCCCTCTGTGGGTGGGTACCAGTTCGGAAGTCGTGACGTGTGTGTGTGAGTAACAGTTGGCCTGGGCCATGGTAACGGGCTTGATGAAGCCTATGTCCAGTGTCGGAACATATATAAAAAAAAAAAAAAAAAAAAAAATCTTGAATTGATATCAAGCTAATTTCAAAATGCCCCATTTGAATATGCCCTATCTTGGAAATGGGGGGCATTTGTGGAGGAAATGCCATAGAAGATAATAGTCTTAGAATGGTCTAAATAAGTGGGTAATGAAGGTAGAAAAACTGTACCCGATAACGGTAATTCTTTCAATATTTACCAAATATATTTGACAGAAATGAATTAATGGGAGTGATTATGGACAAACGCTTGAATAATACCTAAAAAAGTATTGGAACCACCCTTACATTGAAATTAACTATAACTATCCATAGGGGAGTTCCAATACACTTTTTGCCGACTGTACAGTAGTTGGCCAAAATGCATGACTCCTGTTTTTTGGTACGATTCTAACTACAACTCTCACCTCTTATCACATCCGATGGCCCGTATTCAAGAACATTTGTGGTGCATACGATGGCGTGGTACTGGTACGACGAATCCACTGACAAACAACAGAGCCATCGTACCGTTACCACACCATCGTATGCAGCACGGATGTTCTTGAATACGGGCCATCCATGTACTCCACTTCCTTACTCCTATAACCACTCTTCAGCCAAGATTTGCATGGCATTAACTTACAGCTACATATTTACAAGCTTTAACATAACGGTATATAAGAAAATTTACCAAAAATTAGTAAAATATCACAGATGCTGCCAGACCCCACCCGTCTCTCGTGTCAATTTTCGGCGAGTAGGTCAATCTCAGATACAGTGAAATTATTTAAAATTAATTCTCACTACGTTTCTTTACAGGGTATAAATAAAACATATACAATAATTTATTAGCATCATTAATTAAGGGTTAAAACAGTTTCTTTAATATGTAAGATACTGTATTTTCATTGTTAAAGAATTTGATACGAATATGAAGATTACACATAATTGACCACTATTTTATTTACCAAACATGTGTGAGGCTGCCGCTGGTGGTGGAATACAGGAATGGTGTGGTGGACTGGTGCTATTAAAATCAGTGAGTTGAGGTTGTCATCATTGCTGTCATCATGATTAGAAAGGTAAATGTACAAGATGGGTGGGTGGGATATACGCCGTAATAGTTAGATCTTTGCTTTGGTGCTTATCTCTGTCACTTGGCTATAATTTATGAGCCTGCGGTGGGCCCCTAGGGTCGTATGCAAGAACATTCATGGTGCATACGATGGCGTGGTACCTCGGTACGACGTATCGATTGTTTTTCTATGGAGCCATAGTACCGTTACCACGCCAGCGTATACACCAAAAATGTTTTTGAATATGGTACCTAATCGTACGAACTCGATGATAAGCATTGACGTTGGAATATTTTAAGCACTATATCCATGACAAGACCGATACATGGCTACGCCAACCAGGTTTGGAACCCATTATAAGGCAGCAGATGTTGATCTAATAGAAAAGGTACAGACAGAGAAGAACCATTAAAATCGTACCTACCCTGAATTGTCTGCCATAATGAAAGGCTGAACAGTCTTCAAGACAGACATATATAAGACAATACGGGAGAATAATATTATGATAGAGGCATTGAAGGTAGTGAATGAATTTTAGACACAACCAGTGAATAGGCAAACCAAGAAAAAAAATTGGAGATGGAATTAGGTGCTTAAAAAATAGCTTAATTATAAATAGAATGAGCAATAATTATTCATAAGTTATCCCTGATTTACGGATTAGGTAACACAGAAAATTATAGATTTGTCGGGTGATCTATGATATAGAGTCTGGGCGCAACGTTCCCCAGAGTGTTGGAGCTTGTACTAAAGATATAAAGAACTTAATAAAAAAAAACTCGTCTTCTTTCTTATTTTTGTTGGGTTGACCTATCTTCACTGTTCACTTTACTGGAGGTTATTTGAGCCGCGATGTAACCTAAACATGTGTTTTAGAGCTTTTGAAAACAGTGCTCCAAGGCTCTAAAATAATCTTCCAAAATATATAAAGGATTGTCAAACTCCAAGAAGATTCAAGAAAAAACTCAAAACATTTGTTTACTGAATCCTACGACCTGGATAACCTGAGCATCAGACCCAACTACCGATGCTGATAAAGTTTGAAGGAGGCTCTGCAGAGTGCCTTGCTGACGGTGGATCGGAGCCTTGAACAACAAGTTGACAAGTAATAAGTTGACGAGTTGGCCGTGTCGGTGGAGTGGTGGGAGAGGCGAGAAACTCCCGCAGGTGTTCCTGTAGTAATGTATTGGTGTGGACTTGGGTTTCTAGTGTGGACGGAGAAGCTAAACAGTTAACACTACCGTACGTCTGAAGGTGGGATGCTTTTGAGGAGAGGAACTGTTCCCAAACTTTTTGCGGTCGTTTCTCACTTTCCTTATCCATGGACCCAATTGTTACTTTATCATTTGTTGTGTAATGATAATGGAAATTTGTATTTTTCTTTTGTTGAATCTCATCCCATGTTCCCCTACAGTGGGCCATGGCCTCCAGCCAGTTTGGGAACAACTAACACTACGGTGAGGAGTGTTTGTCGCTACTCATAATTGAGGTCGTAACTAACTGGCTGACTATACACGACCATATATCAAAATGTGAACTATTCTTTCAGGGTTGAATTATTACTGTACGTGCCGTGGTGCTGGACTGGCGCCTATAGTGGTAGCACGTAACCGTAGTGTCGTAGTCACTCCCTTTTAGTTGATTTCTGAATGCTCAGATGTTTAGGATAAAAGGGGGGAAGTGGTGTCCTGCTCTCATTTAATTATCTTCAATTTAGTTATTTAGTAATTTTCCAGGATGTGAATGCACTGTAGGGTACAGGTGAAGATACCACTCATATTTCGAACAAAACAAGTTAATCCCCCCAATATTGATTGCTGGACGAGGCATAACCTTTGTCCACTACTGTACCGGGATGGATGGGTGGATGGATGGATGGAGGGTGGAGGGAGAGGGACTAGAGCGAGAAGAATGGAATGGAAAGGAGGAAGGCAGGTGACGGCCGCGTCCCGACTCCATACACTGGCTCCGGCTTCGACATCTTCCGCACCTCACGTGACCTTGGAAGACAACCCCACCGTTACTAACAAGCATCCCATACTCCAGCTTCCCCTCCCTTCTTCTCCACCCTTCACCTTTTTCATATTTGCTCTCGATTTTTATGCAGTTTTGCGGCGATTGAAGATAATAATGATAATGAGGAAGAGGAGAAGGGAGGGAAAAATATATTCCATCTATTTAAAGTGTGAATGTACTCCTTTGGAAATGTGCTGAGTAAATTTCTCTGCATTTAACAATATATTCATGCAAGTAACCATTCATCATGTTGTTAATTTTGTTAAGAAAATTATCTGATTACTTTATGACTGATGATATTTTATTCAGTATTTCCATCACGCCTGGAAAATATATAGAATATCTCATCTCTTTATAATATGCTTGGCTATAATATTATGCCTTGACCACCTTCATTTCTGAGTTGCTAGTCTATGTAACTGATACTTCATGGACCATGATTCGAGTACCAGCAGATGATCAATAAAATGGTTTGAGAAGGTGATAGACAGGTGAGACAGCTATCTCCTTTGTGCTTGCTGTCCCACCTCTCTATCAGTCACCGTCTCCGATCGTCCTACATACAGGGTCTTCCAGCTAGGCCTAAGTAAGGGTGTCTTCTTTCATCCACATATCAAAACCTTCCACACCCCAGTCTACGTAGCGCCAGTCATAAACGTATGCGGTCGCCGGCATAAATGTGCTTGAATTTTATGTGTGTCTTGTGGTAATAATGATACTCTAACACTTGGCAGAGATCGATCGAGTTGCTTGGGATGCGTTAGGTGGTGGTTATATAAGTCATATCGTATTATATATGCAAGACTAAAATGCATTACTTCGTCGACTGTATGTAACATCATTTAGCACTTCAGTAGCCACAATAAGAGTCGGTGATCGCAGCAGGAATCATGCCATGCACTCGGCGTCATGCGGTTGGCCCCCATCCTGGTACAGTTGCGGAAAGGAGTTCCTGTATCCCCTTTCCTACCTCACTACCCCAAATGTGGTAACTCAGTCTCCACTCATGTTCATCGTTACATAGTGAAATTGTCTTCATTCATACAGACGTTTACCACTACTGCAACGCTACCACATTTGTTCTAGGGGTAGGTTAGTGAGGTAAGAAAGAGGATACCTGAGAGAGTTCCTTTGCGTTTTAAGAGGAAATTTAGTCACCTTGTATTCGTTGGTTGTCTACTGCACGTGTTGATAAGTTGGCCATGAAGACAGTTTCCTGCTTACACCGCCATTAATCAGAGTATGAGGGTGGAACTTTCTTGTATCTAGGGAGATGATGTCACGCTGACGATCTTCTCTCTTTACCTCCACCGCCTGCTCACCCCTTCACCTTCTCCATCACTTTAAACAAGGATATCCGATTCCAATTTATGTGTATACAGTTTGTTAACCTTTTGGATCCGGTGTTTCCCCTACACGAGTAAAGAAATTCGCTGTGACTTAAAAATCCAGAGGGCAAAAATAACTTAAATGGGCCAGTGTTGGTGTTGGAATATTGGACGCTTCTCTGATTCCCAAGTCGCTCGTGTTATAGTTTGGAGTTAATCAGTAACTTCGAAATAATTATTGCCAGTTAGATCACAGGCCCCAATTGAAGCCTACCGTACGTTGCCTTCCAATATCTGCCACAAAACAAGACCAATAAAATACCAGAATTCAATTGGTCTTTTGATCTAGTGGTAGTATTCTATTGGTCTTGTCACAAAACACATTCCCTGGTTTCTTACGAAGGGGATGTATTCTGTTTCTTAGCAGAGGTTTGAGAAACTCCGTATGCGAAGCGGCGAACGTCCCAAGCCAGTGTTAGTCCACATTCCTATCATCCCTACTTCTTGTATTTTTTATCTTTACTCCTCGTCCTTGTTAACAGGTCTGAACTGAATGTCTCTTTAGAGACCAAACGTCGGTCATAGGATTGGAGAAGACAACCGGAAAGGGAGTTTGACAGCCAGCTTTAAACTCCAGGTGTGCGGGGCGGATGTCCGAAAATGGGACTGGGATTACAACCGGGACCACCGAGTACCACTGGTCAGATCGCATTACTTGACCAAGGTGGTACAACAGTTGCACCCCCATTGCTTTTTTTAATCATATTTGTTTCCAGATATATATTGATTAAGGAGAAAGTGAAGAATGCACCAATTTTCGATGACAGCAAGAAAAGACGTATGATTACTGCCGACATAGTGTTTAAGTATGTCAAGACGAAGTTGAAAACACAACGATGCGAACAATACGGTGATCCGCGCCAGTGGCCGTGTACCAGGATGTATCTTCCCATATTTACCCTCATTTTTATCCTGACTTGCGATTCGTAAGTTCAATCTTACAGCTTTCCTCTTGAAATCTATAATATGTTGATACCGTATGTGACTACAATTAAGAAACAGAAGCAACAGAAACAACGAAAAAGCTAGAGATGTGCTTACCCCCCGTCATACTTCCCCGAGGGATGGAACTTGGCAACGTTTACAAGATGACTTTGGGATCAGTTTAGTGTGTGTGTGGAAGTGACGGTGGAAGGTTGTGCGTTGTTGTACGCTCCTGTGAGCCTCGCGTTCCCAACGGCCCTCTGACTTGACAGCATTTGGTACCTTAATAATCTATATCCTGTATGCATAATTTATTCAGCATAATTACTCTACTAAATATATGCCAAAGTTAAAGCTGGCGCCGGTTATAAATAGTGTGCAAACTGGAAATCACATGGTGTTATGTTGGATTATGTTAAACTAATATGTATCACACAGGACTGTACTAAAGTGATATTGCAGGTGAATGTGTGGTGTAAAGGCCCCGCCCCTGCCACTATCCCCCTCTTCCGTCACGGTCAAGAGGGAGTGTCTCGTCATGAATATCCTGGCCACAATGACGCTGTGTATTCTAACGTGTGACGAGCAGTGCTGATTGATGCTATAGTTTACTGCATGTTGTCATCACCTCACACACTCCATCTTTTTAATTAGCTCGACATATGCCTTAGGTTGTTTTTTGCTGATGTGACATATTCTAGGCTAAATTTGATGATTATCCATAAGTAGACCTATTTTAGCTATTGTTTGTTTAGCCTCGTAGATGTGTTTTGTTGCGTTATTATTATATTTTTATCATCTAAGTGTTATGTCCAACGGAAATTTATATAAAATTATCGAGAGTGAGGTTTTGTTAGGTAGCCTAATTAAACTTTAATAATTTAGTAAAGGTAAATATTTTTCATTCCGATCAGTGGCCCTACCAGGTGATAACGTTAACCAGGTGAGTTGTCTCCTTACAATTGAATAACACTGAGTCTACTATACCACTTACATCTCGTTTTCAGTGGTAGTTGGAAATGTTATGGTGCATTTTTAACTGAAATTTGACGTGTAATTTTTCAGTCTTTTGATAATATAATATTTTATTGTTTATCAACTGAACATGACATTGGGAACATGTGGAACCGTCTGCTTCCACCGATGAAGATGTCCGTAACATTGGCACCTCAGCTGGAACACAGGCCCGAGTGCCAACATGCCGACGGAACAACTTTGGCATCTCAGAACCTATTATCGTCGCTGGTCTCATAATGTTCACGCTACTAGAATATAGATGTCTACACCAATTCTTTCCGAAGCGAGTGTGTATACCTTTAGCCGCAGGTCACTATAGTTAGACCACCCTGTATTATTTTAGAAACCATTGTGATGGATGGTTGAAAATGAAGGATATTTTGCTATGAAAATATTTAGACCAGTTATTGTAAATCATCATTATACAGTCGTATTTTGTAAGATTCTCGTGAACTATTTGTGTGTGTGTTATTGATATTGTACAGGTAGGCTAATGCAATGCTTTGTAGTACGAAATCATGAATTCCCTGCCTGAAACACTATAACACTTATAATGTAAGCTCCTTCGTGCTTGCTTTCCCCCTTCTCCATCTTCCTACACTACAGGGTCTTCAAGGCCAAGGGTGGTTTTCTTTTAACCTCAAATTAATCATAATCTCCGCGTGTATCTATGTTTATCACCCCAAATGCAGTGTGTAATTATAAGAGCGGGACGCTGGAAGATAACGTACATTTTCTGTTGACGATAAATTAAACTGTAACATTAAATATTTCGCTCAGAATGATATAATGTAATATTTATATATGTATAGGTGTATGATGTAAATGTTGAAGTGCTTATGTATGTGTACAGTGAAGACAGTAATGTGTTGCCGTGGTGGTGTACAAGGTCACTGATGTTTTGACAAGACAGGCGCCTCCTTGCTCTTCGCTTCTCCAGTATGGTAATCCATGTTGTTAGCTGTCTGTGACGTAACCCTGTAATTAGTGACGTAAGCATTTCGTCAGTTTTACACGGGCCATTGTTTTTCTGTCGTATAATGCACTATTTTAAGAGGATAATTGCAGGAGCATACAGGCAGTGGTGGAATTGTTCAGTTGTACAATTGTATATTCTTCTTTTGATAAGACAGAGGTGGAGGATAATTTGTAGGGATGTGAGGGACGTCTCTGAATATTTAACTAATTATAAAATTATCCAAGTATTTTGTCCGTGAAAAATTTATATATGTGTTGCTTACTTGATGATGTTTAGTGCATGATGTGTCTTTGTCGTAGGGAGTGGTTGCCCGCCAGCATAAAAACCACTCTCTAACCGGGTACGTGCTGGGCCAGAATCATGGTGGTGTGAAGGAGAATAGTGCTTGGGTTATACCGATAAAACAAACCATGAGATAATCTTGGAAATAGTCTTTCCCAGCTCATTTTACCCATGATCAATCTATCTCAACCTTACCTATCCTAACCTAACCTAACCTGACCACAATCAAATATCCACCAACACTTTCCTTCCATCGTGCAAATAAATCAGTATCATATCAAAATATAATCATACAACACCTTACGTTAATTCAACCCCCTCAATTATTATTATGGTGATGCAAAATCATACATGTGTTCTTTATTTCCAAGATATTTACTACGATGGATGGAAAGTGTCGGTGGATATTTGATTGTGCCTGTACTCAGTTAGAGATTGTTTCTATGCTGCCCGCCAAGGTGTGTGACTCTGGTTACTGTGTAAAATTATTTATGTAAAATTGACTTATTTATCACAAAGGAAATAGACATGTTACTGTGAAAATCAGTTTTATCATGGTGTTGTCAAGTGTAGAAATTTACTTGATGGATAAACCAAGAATAAGGAGTGGGCAAGGATTACACGTGACCATACTGAGGGACTGTATATTTGAAGCACAAAATAATTATGATGGATACCATATTTCCTTCAAGCAGACTGAATAATGTTAACGCCACGCCATGAGACCAACACGTAGATTGGGAAGGTGTTAGTCATGCAGGGAAGGCGTGTGTAGTAGATGGTTTCTGCTGGTGCATGGGTGATTTAATTCATAGGAAGAGTGTCAGGGGTGCATGGCAATAGTAACTGGAGTTATGATGACACCGCCTCCTTCTTGTTAGACCCAACCCAGTATAGCCTACGTCGATTATGACTCGTTTGCATATATACGATACCGGTATATATATATATTATAGTACCATTTTGTAGGTGTATGGGCATCATTGAAGGAGGTGTAGTATACCATGTAGTTAGGAAGTTCATAGTGAGTAAATATTGAAGCAGCTGAACTGACAGATGAACCTAGAAAATTTATTGTAACGAAATCACCTGCAAATATTTCGTAGATTGATTGAGTTAGCAAAAAGTTCAGTAGATCAGAGTACAGGATAACCCATGTTAACAACTCAGTAGATTTCAGGAAGAGTGATGCCGTTGCGCTTAAGTGATGACGAGGCGATATTTCTGAGAATCCTGAGAAAGGGGGAAGTGGGGACTGGGTAAGGTACAGTTCTAATGAGTGTAAAAGCTGTGGATGACTCATGTGTGCGTCATATTAAACTCTCGTACCGTACAGCAAGATCTAGAACACTACCTAGATAACTTTTCACTGACAGGCGGGTATGAAGCACAATGTGGATGGAGTGTAATGACCAAATATATAGGGACAACCAGCCAGTGTAAAACAGCCTCTACGTGAGTGGTGTGAATGTGGGAACTGGCTATTGTGGAGAGGGTACAGTCGGCCTCAGCAGGAATATATGTACACCACTGTGACGTCAAGGGTTCCTAACAACTAGAAAGTTTTGTATATTAATATCTTAACACCAAACTTTTTTTAGTAATGTTATTTGGCTAATCAGTCAGCAGAATAATCCCTACAGAATGTGCAGAATAAAAATCCCAATTAATCAGTGTAATGTGTACGAATTCCTGAGGCCGACTGTACGAGTAGGCCTATGTGAGCCGCACCACTGATGAATAAACATAGACACCCTCAGGGAGACTGGCTGAGCTGGGATGTGTCTTTGGGTTGAGAGACGGTGCAACACAAGGACTCTTTCTGTTGTTTCCTTCGTGCTTCATGTCCCACCTCTCTACCATCATTTCCCACGTCCTCCAGGGTGTTACAGGCGTTGGACGATCTCTCTCTCTCTCTCTCTCTCTCTCTCTCTCTCTCTCTCTCTCTCTCTCTCTCTCTCCATATCAGTTTAATTCTCTCCTCTTTCTAATTCCCCTTCCTTCCCTCCCACCTCGAATTATAGCAACTCTTTGGCACAGTCTGCAGGAACTACGAAGACGCCGTGTGGAAGTTCCATATCTTTATTCCTAAATTTTCTCATTGACAGATTTTGTCCTCGGTGAAATATAATCCAATTATGTTTGTTTACCAGGGGACGAAAAATTAAGAATGATGAAAAACGGAAAAAATAATGTAATACAAGAGAGAAAATCAGACAAGAAGAATTAATCATAGTGAAAATGAGAAAAGAACAATAACACGATATAAAGCACAGATACACGAGTTTACGTAATTGCAGTGAGTATAATATACAGTATATAGTTTGGACTGAAAAAAGGCAGAGTAGGTGTAGGTGTAGGGGGTGTTTGTGTAGCCTACTAACTTGTCCTTGAGTGTATGTGTGTGTAGCCTACTGCATACCCAATGTGTGTGTTTGTGTTCCAGTGTTCGGATGTCTATGCCAGAATGGGGTGCAAATTTAGCCTGAGAAACTCTAGGATGAACAACTTCTTCCCCCTCATTCATGGTTGTCTGACTGGAGAACCAACTTTGTGTTAATGTCTATAATTATCGATAAATTTAATGGGAGGAATTGTTCGTGATTCTACAGTCAAAGCTTAGTGCACATTATTCTTATTCCATCCACACACCAGCTAGTGTCTTAATTAAGGACCCTGTGATCGTGTATGATAAATAATTGGATGCTTCTGATTTCTCTTGACCATGCCACGAAACAAGCTCCTTCCATATAGGTGGTGTTTCGTGGCAATGTTTGAAGGACTCATTTACCTCCAATTTTCTGACTACATCATAATTATGGTCCCTTAAGTATAATAATAATAGTATATGTTAGTGAGTTGACGTGGGCAATAAAGATGCAGCAGTAAATCGGTCTTGATTATCTACATACTCTGGGCGCCAAAGGATACACACACACAGTTAGTATGGTGTGTTTGGTGTATGCATTTGTAGATTCTTTTATGACTAGATATATTTCTGAACGAGACAAAATCTTTAATTCTACTTGCTGTATTGTGTAGCGGCAATCAAATATCCACCGACACTTTCCTTCCATCGTAGTAAATATCTTAGTAATAAAGAACAACACGTATATGATTTTGCAGCACCTCATAATAATAATAATTGAGAGGGTTGAGTGGACGTAAGGTGTAGTAAGATTGTAGTTTGATATGATACTGATTTATTTGCACAATGGAAGGAATGTGTCGGTGGTTATTTGATTGTGGCTGTACATATCTTAACCATCTGCCAAGGTGGTCGGTTCTCATTTTTACGAACTATATGGGCCCTAGTCACCGCCTTCCTAAAAAGGAGAAAAAGTTGAAAAATGACGCTGGGGTTTTAGAGTTAAAACTAACCACTGGACATTTTTTACAATAGTCTCATTGTCTTTCCCAGCTCATTTTACTCATTGCTGGTGGTAAAATGAACTCTAGCCTGACTTGATCTAACTTAACCTAACCGAACTGTTGGCGTGGATAGAATTTGTAATAATGTGTCCGGTTCTTTTTTGATGACTGTAGGCCAACATTCTCTAACCTTATATAGGGCATACTTTATAGACCAGCAATACTCGTAAATATTCTGTCTCTTGCATATTGCGCTTTTAGGCTTGGAGTCTCACAGATATTGGGCTTGGAGTCTCGCAGATATTTGTTAGATAAATTATTGGTAGATGTGTCAGGCTTAGAGATAATTTCTTTATAGATTAGTGTGAGAATGTTCTGCTGTATATTTCCATGTCGTATAGTGTATGTGTGACCAACATTTGCTCTAGTAAATGGACATGTGAGGTAAGCATTGTGTATTTGCGTGTATGCGTGAGTGAGTAAACAAGCTCTGACATTACCGCTGCATTTCTTGTGGTACTTTTTCGTACATAATGTAATTAGTGTTTGTCCGGCTGAGGCCTGGAGAGGGTTGGTGGCTATGCTAGGGGGAAGGGGAAGGAGAAGGGGTAGGAGGAGATGAAGGAGAGGACTACCCATCTGGTTTGGTTGATGTGGATTACAGTGTTTTCTTTATTATTATTATTATTATTATTACCTGTTTTAGATGAAGTTTATACCGTAGTTACTAAAATGTTATATATATATCTATGGTGTAATGATCCCTTGTATTGTAATTATAAATATAATATTGTTGCGATTTTAAGTACACTATAATAGATAATTAGATACATTAAAACTGTTCATTGTGGCCCTATAGTGTTTTGGTAAGAGTGTTGAATTTAATATCTATCCTATATAGTACCATACATTATACCGTAATATTTAAGTGGTACCGTAGTGTTTTCACTAGGCTACATTAGCTCATGTTTTTCCCTTCACGTACCGGTTAATCTATATATTTATCTCCCCCCAGTCATCCCCGGGGGCTCTAACTGCTCTTTATACCATTCTCTGACATTAACTTTTTTTCTTGTTGCTTCCCCAACCCCCTGCAGTCACACGCTGAGGCTCTATTGTGTGTGTGTGTGGGGGGTGTATTTATTTATTTATGTAACTTCTTTACATTCGACTATTGTCTGTGTGAGGTCACATGTTGATATAGCCTACGTTTTATATAAGAAATAGATGTGTTTGATAAAGAGGTGTTTCAGTAAATTTTGGAAAGGAGAAAATAGTGTAAAAATTTTGGTCTGTGTATTAATGATGATTCTTTTGAATTGCCTGGGCACCCTGTCTAAAAGCATAAAGTTGGACGCAATTTAAACAGAAGTTGAACTGTAGTTGTTGTTGAACACTAGTATGCATGCATACTAATGGGAAAAGTCAACGAAGGCAGCGTGTATAGACTACGAAATGTGATCCCAGAAGGGTTTGAAGTTGTCACATTAGCCAGTCATTCATGAGAGGAGACGGACGGAATTCAAGTCTTGAACAGAAGGACATATCACAGCAATTCTTTTGTACGAATAAGAAAATAACAACATAGAGAGTAGCTAGGTGTGCCCAAACTGTCTCGCGTGAGGAATTTAATCCTTTGAATGAGAGAAAACTGTGAAAGCGTGTGGGTAAGTGAAGGGCGGGACTATCAACTTGTAATGTGGACAAACCAACCAATTGGGTAAGTAGTCAGTAACTCATGCTGCTCACAACTTTTTATATGATACAGTATGTGTGGAGATGATACAGCTTTGAAAATTGCGAGTTTGTTGACAGGTTGCAGCCCAAAAAACGAAAATTGATCAAAGTTAAAATGGGTATATCGTTGTAGTGAAAGCGATGGGTGAAAGACCTGTAGTAGAATGGCGTGCATGCTGGCTTAAGGCCCCTGTGATCGTGTATGAAAATTGAAGGCTTCTGATTCCTTATAACTATGCCATGAAACGAGCTCCTTCTATATAAGTAGTGTTTCGTGGCAATATTTGAAGGACTCATTTACCTCCAATTTTCTGACTACAACACGGTCCCTTAAAGTTTAGATTATAACTTCAAACATAAAAGTATGGCATTATAAACCTGATCGGAAGGAGGTTCATAGTTACTTGGTATCAATAAATGCCACAGACTATTGTAAATAATAGTACGTGTTTCATGTAGGGAATTTAACTATGGTGTTGATGGCTTTTATATTGGTAACTCCCGTGACCCGACAGTGTGTTTGGTTGTTGGTGCATGTGTAAGACAGAAAATATTCACACGTAACAAATACAAATTCACACGTAACAAATAGGGTCGAAAATGCCAAGTAGTGAACAACAATATGGTCGATATTAGTTGTCCAGAAGAACTTGGGCACCTGCTGCTGCTTCCAAACACGAGCATGCATGGACTCAAGTGTGGTGGGTGATACAGCCCATCACACTATATACTTTCTCTCTGGCACGATCTTCATGCAGTCGCAAACACGCCCACATAAATACTTTGCACACACCTCATACATTTGTGTTCTCACGCACGTACACAGATAGGCTTATTTCCTGACTCACCCAACCCCTATACTGTAGACTAATATTAACCTGTATCTCCCCCATTCCTTAACATTCTTTCGACACCATTCTCGAATTTTTATATTGGCTACACACACACACACACACACGACTAAGAATAATACCTTAATTAAGAAGGGAAGAGTATACTTATGGTACATTAGAGCACCTTGATTCCTCCAAAGTATGCTAGGAAACAGGACCAGATTAACAAAAATAATGGTGGACTGTTGTGGCAAATAGTTTGGAGGAATCATCATCTCCAAAAATGCCAACCAAAACCGTACCCTCCCCTTAACATACAAAAATTGTACGGGGTTGAAGGTGTATGTATGTATGTATATCATGGGTACCGTTAACTGATATAACCTTGAACATTTTAAAGGTCAGTAGTGTCTCCCTTCGACGCAAAGAATCCCCTGGTGGCAGAAAAAAAACAAGTTGTTGTCACACGTTGTTTCAAGCTAAATATACACGTTGTAGACCTTGCCCAGGGACCGTACATACCACCCGCAACTCAAGCTAGGCTCCACACACACGGGTTTAGAATCACACACACACACACACACACACTCTCTCTCTCTCTCTCTCTCTCTCTCTCTCTCTCTCTCTCTCTCTCTCTCTGTTTATAAGAAAGTTAAATACTGTAAAGTTAAGAATCACACACATACACTCTCTCTCTCTCTCTCTCTCTCTCTCTCTTTATAAGAAAGTTATATACTGTAAAGTTTAGAATCACACACACATTCTCTCTGTGCTTATAAGAAAGTTAAATACTATAAAGTTTAGAATCTCTCTCTCTCTCTCTCTCTCTCTCTCTCTCTCTCTCTCTCTCTCTCTAAGAAAGTTAAATACTATAAAGTTTAGAATCACACACACACACTCTCTCTCTCTCTCTCTCTCTCTGTTTATAAGAAAGTTAATTATGCTAGATTATATTTCAGAATTTCGGATACAATAAAGTGGGTGCTGTGTGAGTCTTTCCCACTTTACTGTAGATAGTTATATTAACATGAACTCTTGTTATCTCATTATTGTGTTGTCATGTAATCCTTGTCTTTGTGCTCACCTTATTATCTCTCTCTCTCCTTGCTTTTGTTATCAGTTCTTGGCCTGTGATAACCAACTCGGATATCGACGATCGAAGGTCACTTGTTAAAATTTGGTTCGGGGTATAAATTTAATAGCAAGTTAAAATACAAATGATATATATATATGCCAATGAATTCCACTCGAGCTTGGCACTAATTAATTAAGGTCATGATAGATAAGTCCATTGAGGTGCCTGATTATGGGAATACTCTCTTGTGGTCAAATTGGAGGGCTACTGATTCCTCCAAACTATACCAGGAAACAGACGACTTCAATGTTATTTTTATGGGGGATCTGTTTTGTTGTTGTGACATAGTTTAAAGGAACATGAACCTGTAGCCTAGTCCCCCAAGAGAGTATACACGTATCCCCTTAAACTCGGGCCATCTATATATATATGTGTGTGTGTGGTGTAGGTGTGAGGCGAACACATTAGGCTACACATTAGGCTACTGTACCACAACACTATACCGTACAACCCCGTGAACTCGATGTCTGTCTCTCTCCAAACGATATGCCGGCTGGGAAGATAAGACTCACTGTTGGATGGATTATCGCCACGAGTTAATAAAAAATAATCTTTCCCTGGTACACGTGATGAATTTCCCCGTCTTTAGTAGTGAATGTTTACACCTTAATGAATGAATGAATATGTATGTTACTCAGATGACATACACATATAGTTCTATACAGTAATTCGGTTGTCGCTATATATACATACATACATACCGAAATTCGTTTGCCATATTGATTACTCTTTATTCTATGTTGTTGACCTTTCAGATAAAGTGACACAATTCCTCATGACTATTATAAGAGACCTATGAATACACTTATAGATCTGTGATGTCACTGAAACCAAACAGATCTATAATTATATACAGTAGGCTACCTAACTTTGGCATGCAGGCACGAGAGAAAGGCCGTCTATTTGTTTCTCTCTGTGTCCGTCTCTCTGTCTGCTGTCTCTCTTGTTTTTCATTGTTTGTGGTTTCTTTTCCTACTTCCTTCCCTCCTCCTTCTTGTCTTTTTCATCTCGTTACTTTATTCAGTTGTTTTTTTATCCTTTTCTACTTTTCCCTCCTCCTCTTCTACCATTCACACTGGCCATTTCCTTCTCCCTCCTTCCCACTAAATTTATTTCCTTAACCCTCTCCTCTTCTTATTCGTAGCTAAATAATTCTCTCTCTCTCTCTCTCTCTCTCTCTCTCTCTCTCTCTCTCTCTCTCTCTCTCTTATTCGTAGCTAAATAACTCTCTCTCTCTCTCTCTCTCTCTCTCTCTCTCTCTCTCTCTCTCTCTCTCTCTCTCTCTCTCTCTCTCTCTCTCTCTCTCTCTCTCTCCACATAGTTTCTTTTCATCTCTTAGTCATCAGCATAACTCTCCCTTCCCCTCCACACCCATGCACCTCTTTCCTCTCATCCCCACCTCCCCTCCACTCCCCTTTCCTCTCATCCCTCCCTACCTTCCATTCCCCTCCCTCATGCATACCTCGTCCCACTCACACTTACCCTCCCCCCTCATCCCGCTTTTTCTACGCATGCAAATCTCCCCTCCCTTCCCACTACACACACACACACACTCACTTCCCTCACTGCATTTTTCTCTCTCTCTCTCTCTCTCTCTCTCTCTCTCTCTCTCTCTGCGATGCTTTATGGAGACGCTTCCCTTCCCCCTTCTTTCATCCATGCTCTGATTATTATCCTCCTTCCATCCAAAACCAACTGCCTCTTCAATCTTCCCCCTGACAATCTCTCTCCCTTCCACCCTCTCACTTCTCTCACTGTACAGCCACAATCAAATATCCACCGACACTTTCCTTCCATCGTGCAAATAAATCAGTATCATATCAAAATATAATCATACAACACATATGTTAACTCAACCCTCTCAATTATTATTATTATGAGGTGCTGCAAAATCATACACGTGTTGTTCTTTATTACCAAGATATTTACTACGATGGAAAGAAAGTGTCGATGGATATTTGATTGTGACTGTACATGTGTCCCTTCCTCCTTCCTTCCTTCAATACTAACTCCTCCTGTAAGTTTTTTTGTCTTTATTTTCACTCTACAACTGTGTGGGCTTTTTTTTTAGATTAATATAATTAGTATAGAGGTTGATGATGGAGTATAGGGCCTATATTATTTGCTACTTTTTGCTGTCGTTTTGGTTTTTAAGTATTCATATTGTTATTTGATATGATACCATTGGCTAGTGTTTTTTATTTACTGTTTCGTTATTTGGTATTACACACACACACACACACTGACATACACACACACTGACATACACACACTGACATACACACACTGACACACACACACACTGATATACACACACACACACACACACACACAGACTATTCATGCCCCCCCCCCACCTCCCCAACACTGATACACTTATGAGAGCTTGTTGAGATAAAAGGATAGTCACTGCTGTGTGTATGTACATCTGCGTTCTTGGCTCATGTGTTTCTTTTAGTGGTTGTTGGGATGGGATGGTGGTAGTAGGTGTAGTAGTAGTAGTTGTAGTTGTTGTTGTTGTTGTTGTAGATTGTGATGGTTGTGGTAAATAGGTACTGTTGGGGTGGTGGTAATTGTGGTGTAGTAATAGTTGTTGTTATTGTAGTTGTTGTGTCGTACGTGGTGGTTGTAGATTTTGTTGGTTGTGGTAAATGGGTACTTTTGGTGATGGTAATTGTGGTGGTAGAAGTTGTTGTTGTTGTTGTACGTGGTGGTTATAGATTGTGTTGGTTGTGGTAAATAGGTACTTTTGGTGATGGTAATTGTGGTGGTAGTTATGGTAGACGGGACTGTTGGTGGTAAGAAGTAGTAGTAGTAGTGGTGGTTGTGGTGGTGGTAGTTGTGGAAGACGGGACTATTGGTGGTAAGAAGTAGTGGTTGTGGTGGTGGTAGTTGTGGTAGACGGGACTGTTCGTGGTAAGAACTAGTAGTAGTAGTAGTGGTAGTGGTGGTGGTGGTAGTTGTGGTAGATGATAAGGACTTACTGTAACTCTTAGTCTCAGTTGTAGCAAATATCATTCTTATCAGATCTTCTGGTTTAACGAATCGTTCTTCTGATGTATCATATTTGCATAAGAAATTCGGTATTCAAAGTACACGATGATCGGCCCTATTCGTCTGGAGAACCGTTTGTTGGTCTGCATCTTGAGTGACGACCCTGAGTGTGTGTTTGTGTGTTGCTTTATGCAGAAGGCGTGCCATAGCTGTCAGAGGGAAGGTGTGTGTTTAGTTATATTGTACAGTCATGAGCACTAATAAATATACAGCTTGGGTTGAAGCTTTGAACAGTCCAATTCACCAACGAACTAATTCCAATGGAGATCTTATTGTGTATTTATTTACTATCTCTAGAATTCAAAGCACACCTGAATACTTATTAGTGTGCGTGACTGTACGTCCTATACATATTTATATATATATATACACACGGTACTCGGCTGTAAGTCTATAGCTACATGTCTTCGTCCGGAATACATGAAATAGGTACGGGAAGTATATAGTTTGTTTGTGGTGGTGTGTTTGCTATGTGTTGCAAGTCGTGTATACAGGAAGTAGTTGTTGGTGTTTAGGTATGTGTTGGTGGTTATGATTGTGTAAGAGAAGTACCGTAGTTGTTGTTGTTGTTGTTGATGTGTAAGAGAAGTACCGTAGTAGTTGTTGTTGGTTATGTGTAAGAGAAGTACTGTAGTAGTTATTGTTGTTGGTTATGTGTAAGAGAAGTACCGTAGTAGTTATTGTTGTTGATGTGTAAGAGAAGTACCGTAGTAGTTGTTGTTGGTGGTTATGTGTAAGAGAAGTACCGTAGTAGTTGTTGTTGGTGGTATTAGTGTTGTGTTGTGTTGTGATGGTCCCCCCCCCCCCATAACGCTGATGTCGCTCATGAAGGGAGTGTTTCCCCCTATGAATACATGACCCCGGGGAGGGCAGCAAGGTCACGTCCCCAAGAAATCTATGAAGAGCCATGCGATGGGAAACAGTCATCTCCCTCCTCAGTCATCATTACTGAGCCTGAGTCCGTTTCACAGTCGTCCACACTCCACAGCTGGTTTAGGTTAAGGAAACTGATTTATCCAATGAAGGACCTTTATAATGTGCTTTGCTTCTTTCTTTTGAGACTAAGTTTTCAACATTTAGAAAAACATCTATTTTATAAACACTGATGGAAGCTGTTGTCTACAGACATAAACAGGCATTCATTATTTTAATTGCCTTCGTGTCATCAAATTAGCTTTGCATGTAGAACCATTCGTCACCACAGCCATCCTCGTGACTTCGCCTAACTCTTAACGGTAACCAAGCGGAGTACAACACTTGGTCTTGATTAACAGAATGGTTGTGAAAAAAACAAACATCTCGAACACTCAATACTCTCGGAAAATTTAGGGAGAGATAAATATGTAGTAGTAGTAGGGGCATAGAATAACGTGACCGTGGGTGACTGATGGTGCAGCTGGATGCTGAATTGTAGTGGGTCCTATCTTCACTTGTGTTAAACAGATCAGCATTTCCTTTTATGCAGTCCTTTAGTTGTTGTTCTCACACACGCACACCAACACACACACACACACACATACTAAGCAAGTCATCACTTAATGTTACGTCTTACGACATCACACCGTGCCGTAGTTTCAGACAGGCGTGTTTGTTTATTTTGGGTGGCGTTTATGCTTGGTGAGTGGCCCACCGCGTGACCACGTGAGAGCGATCAGCTGATGACAACGTGTCTCGTGATTGTTGTCAACTTCCTCGCCAGGAATATTGTGTGTGATGCTTTTCCCTCATCAACTCTCTTCATTACTTTCTACTTTCATTAATTCGAGTTGCCTTTGTAATTATGGCAAGCATTTCCCTTTTAGTATACTTTTGAATACATAGTCTGAACCTACATTATACGTACTCCATTTTATTATCATTATTATTATTATTATTATTACTACTGTTGTTGTTGTCGTTGTTTTTGTTGTGAATTCCTTTGTAAGTGATTCATGGTATAGTTTTTCTCGGTCATAATTACATCACGGCACCTGTATTTTATTTATTCATTTTTTTTTTTTTTATTATTTTTTTTTTTACTCTTGTTAATAGGTAGAGCCTGGAGAGTGAAGTGTTGTGTTGTCCTTGTTGTACATTAAGTGTGGCGCCATACACTTACCGTAATCTTCATACTCCATGTATAGCCTACATACCCGACTTGTGGTCATAATAATACATACTCTCTCTCTCTCTCTCTCTCTCTCTCTCTCTCTCTCTCTCTCTCTCTCTCTCTCTCTCTCCTCGTGGTCATAAAAATACATACTCTCTCTCTCTCTCTCTCTCTCTCTCTCTCTCTCTCTCTCTCTCTCTCTCTCTCTCTCTCTCTCTCAGGTCTTGTTTTAGGAGAGATATTTAATTTAACCAGTGTTTCTCCTCTTTCCAGGTATCCTTTGAACGACAGTCTGGGAAGTCTACAGCAGAAACCAGTTTAAAGCAACATTACATCCAAGAGTTATTAGACGTGGGAATGAAGTCAGAGTGAAAAAAAATAAAAATAAAAAAATAAAATACGTCATGTGGCATCAAGACCCATGTAAGATTGATAAACAGATAATGATGATATAATTGAGTCGCATTGTGAAAGCAATTAAAACGTGTGATTGAAAGTGAAATATCTTATGATTAAATATATATAAAAAAAATCATCGAGAGAAAGTGAGTTGTGAATGGTGATGTTAATTAATGCTGAACGACATTAATGATTTTGATGATAAAGTTGGTTAATGTGTCGGAGTTAATGGAGTGTTTTATACGACGAAATAAAGATTATCGAATGTGCATATAAAAGGTGATATATATATAGACTGAAAGAGATGGTGATGATGGCTGCAGGTGACTGTTAATAAATGACCAGAAGAGAGAGAGAGACAGAAGATAAGACACTCGTTCCATTAACAGACAGTGAATGAGTGGCGGGTGGAATATAAGTCGACTCTTTAATGCTTGTCTCTCTCAATCTTGATCTGACAGTGAAGGTGGACGGACAGACAAGTGACGGGGATATAATTATATGACAGTATTCCCGTGTACATAAACACATTGAGTGAGTTTCCAAAGGGGGCGACACTGACGAATGTTTTAAAGAGTTTTGTTAGCATACTGGAAGGAGTTTTGTTAGCAGACTAGAAAGAGTTTTTTTTTAGCAGACTGGAAGGAGTTTTTGTTAGCAGACTGGAAGGAGTTTTGTTAGCAGACTGGAAGGAGTTTTGTTAGCAGACTGGAAGGAGTTTTGTTAGCAGACTGAAAGGAGTTTTGTTAGCAGACTGGAAGGAGTTTTGTTAGCAGACTGGAAGGAATTTTGTTAGCAGACTGGAAGGAATTTTGTTAGCATACTGGAAGGAGTTTTGTTAGCAGACTGGAAGGAGTTTTGTTAGCAGACTGGAAGGAGTTTTGTTAGCAGACTGAAAGATGTTGTTGATAGCATTGTGGTGTAAGTAATGAGCAGATTTATGAGAGTGATGAAGACCGTCGTTCAGTAGTGAGAGTGATAGAGGACATTATTTTAACCAGCGTGTATTGGGAGTGAACTGCATGGTGTGAAGCGTGATGAGATGGAGTGGCGGTGTGGAGAGTGAAAATGTGGAGAGTACAGATTACAGCAGTTAACTTAACAGAAAACACTTGTGTACCATAAGTTTCGCAACGAGGAGAAATATGTGCAGAAATTGGACCACCGAGAGAAACTTTTATAGGTAATCAAATTGAACACGAAAACAATAAATGAAAAAATACTGGCCTTGATAAAGTAAAAAAAAAATAAAATAAACCAGGAAAAGTGAATATAGTTATCAACCCAAGAGCAACTTCAAAGATACTCAGTAATCAAGTATAAGAGTCCTTCATTGACCCCCCCTCCCTCCCCTCCCATTGAGATAACAGCTACTGATAAAAGGACAAATTATAACTTTGGACAACATAGTGATTATCAAACGCTGGCTGGTTAGTTCCTCTCTGGGTGAGTGTACGATGTGCAGTGCAAAGATTTTACTCTGGTGGTTAAATAAAGATCGCTCGGTGATAGCAAAGTGAATTAAGGGACGTAGGTAGAGAAGTGGTTTATAGAATTAAGAATGACAGAAAATACGGATATAATATAAAAATGATAGTAATAGCAAAGTAAAAATGATATAGTATATATGTGAAATCACTTGGATGAATCAATTAAAGTGAGCATATATATATCAAACTAAATACGAGAAGAGACGAGGAGCAGAGCAAGTTGTAGTGGTGTACATCAAAACTGGAAACGAAAATGAAACAGATATATTTTTAAAAGACTCTGACGCGGGAAGGTGATGTACCGGTAGCGAAATATTGAAACAAAATAATAATAATAATAATATATAGCAGGGAAAGAAAAGTTGATAAATAGGAAATGAAAATGAGTAATATATGTGAGGGAACAATGGAATAGAAATTATTTATAGATACAGCAGAGGAAGCCAGTGCAAGGGATAAAAACCAAAACAAAGATGAACGGTACCACACATCAGATACGGCCATGTAAAAAATGAGGAAGTAAATAATAAAACATAAAGAGAGAGACAAAAAGGGTTAACGGTACCACCATACACGAGATATTATTTCATCCCTCCACCATGACGTGCACGCAACGTCATTCGGAGCGCGTGTGGGCGTGGACGTGTGTGCCTTTACTCTTGTGTGTGTGTGTAGGTGTCTCCTTCGCCTCACTCACTACACACACTGATGACAACTCCAACAACAAAAGCAACATTACTACTGCCAAGGACTATGGTAGTAGAAGTAGTGGTAGTGGTGGTGGTAGTGTTGGTGGTGGAGACATTGTTAGTGACCAAGAGAGTATAGTGAGAGAAGATAGTATGGTTGTTAGTATTGATGGTACCGATACTAATGTAGGGAATAGTGATATTAAGGAAAGTGATGGTGTTGATGGTGAGGTGGGAGAGGACAGCTGGAGTGGCAGCGAGGTGAGGGACAGTAGCTCTAGCGGCGACCACAGTAACTACCAGGACCCGCTAGAGGACAGCAGACTGGGGACGTGGGGGGTTGGCGTCGACTATGACCACGACAGGGGTGTGAGCAGGATGGCCCCCTCCCCCCGACGCACTGTGGAGGTGACGAGGGACAGTGGACTCACCAACACAGAGGTCATGGTGCGATGTCTCTCCACCCCAACCATACTCTTCCCCAACATTCCCACCTCATCCCCTCTAAACCATGGTCCATCCAACCCCATGGCCTACAACCCCCCCTATGACGATGATGACGGAGGAGACAAAGTGGACGAAGACGGGAGTGATATTCTGGGTGAGGACGAGGTGAAGTCTGAACTGTTGGTGAAGGATGCTGCTGGGAGTGGAAGAGGCATCGAAGTGGATCTCACACAGCTGGTGGATGCTGCAGTGGGTGGACAACTAGTGGTGGATGTGGAAGGGTGTGGACCTGTTGGTGTAGGTGTGGGTATACCAGGGTGGGCTGAGGGAGTGACATTTGCCATCAAAGGAACGCTATTGTTGCGACGGGAGTGGTGGCGTGGAGGAGTGGGACTGAAGGAGATGTGGCTACGGGTGAACGGTGGGTTAACTCGGGCTGAGGGTGAGGAGACTGATGGTGTTGTGGGTGAAGGTGACCTGTGCCACAGCCTTCCTCCCACTCTCCAAGTCCTGGACATCACCCATACACCCACCAGAGAGTTTGCTTCTGGAGGAGTCATGTGCCCCTCACAACCTGGAGCGACTGGAGGCCAAGGGATGTGAGCTGTCTTCCTTGTCCCTCATGCACCTTCCCTCCAACACCTCCGTAAACTTGATGTCCGTAACAACATCCTGTATTCCCTCAACCTCTCCTCCACATTGAACCTGACCTCGTTACTGGCCGCCCACAACCTGCTGTCCACCCCACCCACCCTGCCGCCCACACTCACCTACCTGGACCTTGGTCATAATATGCTCACTGAGATTCCCGTTCTCACGCCCGTCCTTGTGGTGAGTTCTCTCTCTCTCTCTCTCTCTCTCTCTCTCTCTCTCTCTCTCTCTCTCTCTCTCTCTCTCTCTCTCTCTCTCTCTCTCTCTCTCTCTCTCTCTCTCTCTTCTCTCTCTCTCTCTCTCTCTCTCTCTCCTTTAGACAGACTGAGTTCTCTATAAGTCTAACTTAGTTTATACGTGTTCCTGTTCTTTGACTTTCCCATGTTTGATATATAACACTTATTAAAGTTAAATTTGTCATATATAACATAGTCAAGCAATGTATCAAGATCATCTAATAAGTTACGGTATTGTCTCAGAGTTTAGTGTCATCTTCAGATTTGATGAGACTACCATTAAATTTTATGTCCGTGATTATAGGCTACACAGTCTCGGTCGAAAGTTCTGTCGCCTATTTTGGTGTGATACTAAACTTTGAGAATAATGTTGTCGCGAATGAGACGTGATTGTTTCATGTCTGTTCCCATTTTAGTTATTAATACTAATGAGGTTTGTTTTGGCTAGGTATAGTCTTGCAATTAATTAGTGTATGTGTGTTTTGTGTGGTAATAATGGGGGTTTTAGATGTTTTTTATAGAGCTGGGCAAATGTGAAGCTACTTATTCTTTTAGAGATGTTTTTTATAGAACTGGGCAAATGTTAAGCTACTCATTCTTTTAGACTGGGTCACAAAACAGCACCTATACCGAAGGATTCTGTTTGTTAGCATTGTTTGGAGGAATTCAAAGTTGACAATCAGACAGAAGAAACAATCACGTCTCATTCACAAAAACATTATCTCAAAGTAACAACTTACACCATTTACAACAGAGAGGCGACAAAATAGACCACGACTGTATATGATATAATTTCCTCGTCCAGTTGCACCTACACCATCACAACAGAGAAGGGACAAGGCTTTATACCACGACTGTACATAGTATTTTCTTTTTTATTCGACCTGTTGCACCTCTCCATCACAACAGAGAGGCGACAAAACTTTAAACCACGACTGTACAGGGTATAATTTCCTCGTCCAGTTGCACCTACACCATCAAAACAGAGAGGCGACAAAACTTTAAACCACGACTGTATATACATTTTTTTTTTTTTTCCTCGACCTGTTTCAGACGGCGACCTGTCACACAACACGGTCAAGATTGTGGGTGAGGCGAGGTTCAAGGCAGCCAAGAAGCTCGAGTACCTCAGTCTGGCTCACAACCACATCACCCAGATCCACGGTGAGGAAAAGGGTACATACATACAAGTAGGCTATTGGGGAGGGAGGAGTTCCTTATTAGGCTCTGGGCAGTGCTTGGCCAGTGGCAGGGGCGGATCAACTCACACGCTATGCTTTGGCCGGGGCAGAGGCAGAAAGGAAAGGAGAGAGGGGCAGGCAGGATAAGGGGGAGGGGCAGGCAGGCAGGAAAAGGGGGTGGGGCAGGCAGGAGTAGGGTAGAGGTAGGCAGGAAAAGGATAGAGGGGCAGGCAGGACAGGGGAGAGACAGGCAGGAAAAGGGCAAGAGACAGACAGGAAAATAGGAAAATGAGAGAGGCATGCAGGATTGGGGAGAGGCAGACAGGAAAGGGGAGAGGCAGGCAGGAAAGGGGAGAGGGGCAGGCAGAAAGGGGAGAGGGCAGGCAGGCAGGCAGGGGGAGAGGCAGGCAGGTAATGGGAAAAGAATTAAGAGTTATGTATGTTGTTTGGCAAAGTTGTACTGCTGAGAAAAATTATTGGATGAGGTTTGGTGGCTATGGTTGGTTGTGTTAGAATTTGGTTTGAATCAAAGAAGTTTAGTCAAGTCTGCATGGTTACGATTATAAAGTATAGGGTATAGGGTGGCAGTCTGGCCAGGTGTACACGCAGGGAGAATACTAATAAAGTTGCTGGATAAACTGGCTGGCTCTCTGTATGTGGGAAGGGAAGCTAGAGAGAGAGAGAGAGAGAGAGAGAGAGAGAGAAGAGAGAGAGAGAGAGGAGAGAGAGAGATACAGGGACGGGGGATAGGTGGATATGAGAGAGAGAGAGTGAGAGAGAAAGAGAGAGAGAGAATGGAGACAGGGACGGGGACGGGGATAGGTGGATATGAGAGAGAGAGAGAGAGAATGGAGACAGGGACGAGGACGGGATAGGTGGATATGAGAGAGAGAGAGAGAGAGAGAGAGAATGGAGACAGGGACGGGGACGGGGATAGGTGGATATGAGAGAGAGAGAGAGAGAGAGAGAGAGAGAGAGAGAGAGAGAGAGAGAATGGAGACAGGGACAGGAACGGGATAGGTGGATATGGGTGTATGAGAGAGAGAGAAAGTGGAGACAGGGACGGGGTTGGGGATAGGTGGATATGTGGGAAAGATAAGAGAGAGCGAGGTTGGCAACAAGAAAGGTGTTCACTGATGCAGACTGACGGGTGAACCAGGCGGAATATAGAGACAGGTCACGGAGAAGAAGGTGTGTGTATGTGAAGGGAAAGGGATAAGGTGAGGCAGGGGTGTGATGGGAAGAGTAAAGATTCAGAGGAGGTGAAGGAGGAGTGTTAGATCAGCAGCGAAGACCAACAACAACAACAAAATTATGACACACACACACACACACACACACACACACACACACACACACACACACACACACACACACACACCACACACACACACACCACACACTCTCTCTCTCTCTCTCTCTCTCTCTCTCTCTCTCTCTCTCTCTCTCTCTCTCTCTCTCTCTCTCTCTCTCTCTCTCTCTCTCTCTCTCTCTCTCTCTCCATCTATACCCATCCAATCTCACCCTACACGTCTTTTAAAACTCACACACTATGGACACTGTGCTTAGTAACACATTATAACCCAACTCATATATATATATTTACATCCCATATATTTACCCAACCAAATACCATATACCCTAAGCCTCTCATTTTACCTCACCAGTCACTCATTAACCTCTCTCTCTCTCTCTCTCTCTCTCTCTTCTCTCTCTCTCTCTCTCTCTCTCTCTCTCTCTCTCTCTCTCTCTCTCTCTCCTCTCTCTCTCTCTCTCTCTCTGACACACACACAGAGCGGGATTTGGAAGGATTACGCCACCTTCGCACATTAGACCTGAGCCACAACCGTCTACGCACCATCTGGACGAGTGCCTTCCACCCACTGCGCCACCTGCGTCATCTACACTTGGACCACAATCACCTGAGGAAGCTGGACGCACACACCATGGCCAAGCTGCCGAGTAAAACCCACGCCACACTACACCACAACCCATGGGAGTGTTCATGTCAACTACTGGCTAAACTCTCTAAGTTGTCCAAGTGTACCAACTGTGGGCACAAGGTAAGGCAGGCACTCGTCAAACGTCAATATTATGTCCCATCATTCATGGCTTGGCAACTATGTCTGTCATTTTCCTTTTTCCCGAAATACTTTACGTACAGCCACTATCAAATATCCACCAACACTTTACTTCCATCGTAGGAAATATTTTGATAATAAAGAACAACACATGTATGATTTTGCAGCACCTCATAATAATAATAATTGAGGGGGTTGAGTTGACGTAAGGTGTTGTTGTATGATTATATTTTGGTATGATACTGATTTATTTGCACGGTGAAAGGAAATTGTCGGTGGTTATTTGATTGTTGCTGTACATACATACATACATCACTGATTGCATAGTTTACCAAATTTCAAGGACTCAACATAAATATAGTCCAATTAATAGGAACTACCGCATGGGAAACTGTTGTTAAAGATGGCATATGCCTGTTTCTCATATAGACTTTCTTTTTTCACAGAGCTTGCACAGGAACAACAGGTAAATTATATAACATTTTCTGTGAGATAGTAGCCGCACTTTATTATGTATCTCAGTGATTCGTTCATTCCAATTTTGTCTCGAATTCTCAGATCTAGATAAATTTATGAGTGATTAAATATTTTTTGAGTTTTCAACTTGGTGAACATATATTGCGAAGAGAGAGAAACATAAACACAAAATAAACCCACATACAATACGTACAGTCGGGGACAAAATAATCATCCACGTATGGGTAATTCAAACAATTTTCTGTCTAATTTTTTCACGTTCACATATGATGTTATTGTTTTAAGTAGTGTGTAGCTGCTTGTAGTAAATTAAAACATGGTACTTAACGTGTGTGTGTGTGTGTGTGTGTTGTTTTAAGTAGTGTGTAGTTGCTTGTAGTAATTAAAACATGGTACTGTACTTAACTAATTTATTGGAAAGTTTATCAGCTAAGTAACAGAGGGAAGCTGTCAAAATCTTACCGTGGGTTACCCCAATATGGATGAGTATTTTTGACCCCGACTGCACATACACTCATGTATGTCATTTTACTTTTGCGCACACACACACACACACACACACACACACACACACACACACACACACACACACACACACACACACACACACACACACACACACACACACACACACACACACCTATGAAGATTG
>JAWQEG010002340.1:2500-5000 GCA_033782935.1 Petrolisthes cinctipes
ACACTATTTATTTGTTTGTTTGTTTGTTTATGAAGATTTTTTTTTTTTTTTTTTTTTTTGTGGTTCATTTCTTTCTGTTCATTTTTTTTTCCAATTTCTTTTTACTTTATTTATTCCATTATTTATAAAAAAAAATTTGACCCTAGATAACCATGCTTTTTATTAATTAACACACACACACACACACACATTCTCTCTCTCTCTCTCTCTCTCTCTCTCTCTCTCTCTCTCTCTCTCTCTCTCTCTCTCTCTCTCTCTCTCTCCTCTCTCTCTCTCTCTCTCTCTCTCTCTCTCTCTCTCTCTCTCTCTTATCCATGTGAGTGTTGACCTTACTGTGACCTAACCTGACCCATTCATACTGATATTATCTCTAATATTGACTATCTTTAATATTGACCTTATCTCTAATGTTGACCTTATCTCTAATGTTGACCTTATCTCTAATGATGACCTTATCTCTAATGTTGACCTTATCTCTAATGTTGACCTTATCTCTAATGTTGACCTTATCTCTAATGTTGACCTTATCTCTAATGTTGACCTTATCTCTCCCTCTCACTATCCCACTCACTCTCCCTCTCACTCACTCACTATCACACTCACTCCCATTCACTCACTATCCCACTCACTCACTTTCCCACTCACTCACTATCCCTCTCACACTCACACTCACTTTCACTCCCCCTCTTACTCTCACTCTCATTCACTATCTCTCTCACTATCCCACTAACTCACTCTCCCACTCTTCCTCTCACTATCCCTCTCACTCTCCCACTCACTCTCACTCTCCCTCTCACTCATTCATTCACTATTCTTCTCACTATCAGACTCACTCTCCCTCTCACTATCACACTCATTCACTTGCTCACTATCCCTCTCACTCTCCACTCTCCCTCCCTCTTAATATTCCTTTCACTATACCTCTCACTCACCCTCTCACTATCACACTCACTCCCTCCCTCTCCCTCTCACTATCCCTCTCACTATCTCACTCACTCTTCCTCTCACTATCTCACTCACTCTCCCTCTCACTCTCACTATCACACTCTCCCTCTCACTATCCCAGTCACGATCCCTCTCACTATCACACTCACTCACTCGCTCTCCCTCTTACTCTCCCACTCAATCCCTCTCACTATCCCTCTCACTATGCCTCTCGCTCTCACTATCCCTCACATTATCACACTCACTCATTCACTATCCCACTCACTATCCCTCTCACTATCACACTCTCCCTCTCACTCTCACACTCTCCCTCTCACTCTCACTATCCCTCTCACTCTCACTATATCCCTCTCACTCTCACTATCTCTCTATATCCCTTTTACTCTCACTATCACACTCTCCCTCTCACTATCCCTCTCACTCTCTCTATCCCTTTCACTCTCACTATCACACTCTCCCTCTCACTATCCCTCTCACTCAGATGCCGGTGAAAGGAGGGCAGGCCGCCATCTTGGTTTTCTCTCCCACTCTCCCCCCCTCCCCCTCCCTCTCTCCCTCCGCCCGATGCCGCCACTCCTCTCTCTCTCTCTCTCTCTCTCTCTCTCTTTCTCTCTCTCTCTCTCTCTCTACCTTTAAGAAACCACTACTACCACTAGTACTACTACCATCACTACCACTGCTACTACCATCACTACCACTATTACTACTACTACCACTACTACTACCACTACTACTACCACTACTACTACCACTACTACTACTACTACCACTACTACTACTACCACTACTACCACTACCACTACTACCACTACTACTACTACTACTACTACTACTACTACTACTACCACCACCACTACTACTACTACCACCATTATCACTACTACTACTACTACTACTACTTAATTTCGCATACAAATTATTTTCATACATTTTTCTGTCATACATTTTGCTATGTATATATAATTTAAATATCCGTATATTTATTTTCATACATTTTTCATTCATACATTTAAATTTATGTATAATTTTCATTGATACAGTAATTATTATGTATATTTTTCATTCTGTTCTTTCTAATTCATTCACTGTTCTTCTATCTAACCTTCCTTCCTTCCTTCCTTCCTTCCTTCCTTTCTTCCTTCCCTCCCTCCTTCCTTCCTTCCTTCCTTCCTTCCTTCCTTCCTTCCTTCCTTCCTTCCTTCCTTCCTTCCTTCCTTACAACACTACATCTTTAAGGCACCCTGTGTGTGTGTGTGTGATGTAGTCAGAAAATTGGAGGTAAATTAGTCCTTCAAATATGGCCACGAAACACACACATACACACACACACACAAGGAGCTTTCACACACACACACACACACACACACTAATGCACATAATTCCAGTCATCAATAATAATAATAATAATAATGATAAAGAGACTTGTTTTCATACTCAGTAGCACTTAATTTTTATTTTATTTATTGTAGTAATAGTAGTGGTAGAAGTAGAAGTAGTAGTAGTAGAAGTAGAAGAAGAAATCTGTAACCTCTATATAAAGTTATAAGTTAATTTT
>JAWQEG010002340.1:10000-47500 GCA_033782935.1 Petrolisthes cinctipes
ACAAGTCGAGGATCCTGAATATTTTTACACCCTGCCAGAGAACACAGTCTTCCTCTTGCTTCGTCAGGGTGAACACTGGTATCCCGCTGGTGTAGAGGTGCTTAGACAAGGTAAATATCCATGTTACACTACTCTATTCTAGGTTTAATTTATTGTAAGTCTAAGAAAAAGGTTAATATTGATGCTAAACTACCTTATTTAATGTTTATGTTAATGTAAGTCTATGAAAAGGGTGTGTTTATGTTTAGACAAGGTAAATATCCATGTTACACTACTCTATTCTAGGTTTAATTTAGTGTAAGTCTAAGAAAAAGGTGTGTTTATGTTTAGACAAGGTGAATATTGATGCTAAACTACCTTATTTAATGTTTATGTTAGTGTAAGTCTATGAAAAAGGGTGTGTTTTACTGCTTAGACAAGGTAAATATTGATGTTATTCTAGGTTTATGTTAGTGTAAGTCTAAGAAAAAGGTTAATATTGATGCTAAACTATTCTATTCTAGGTTATATATAGTGTAGGTCTAAAAAAAAGGTGAATATTGATTATATTCTGTGTTTATCTTGCTTAGACAAGGAAAATATTCATCACACACACACACTACTCTATTTTTTGTTTATGTTAGTGTGAGTTTAAGAAAAAGGTGTGTTTATGCTTAAACAAGATAAATATGCATTACACACACACACACACACTATCTTTAGAATATATACTGATAACCCGATGGAAATAGAGATAGGGAAAGTGTATGTTATTTGTGAAGATGTTTTGTGTGTTTATAATTATCAGTGCATCTCCCTATATGAATCAGAGTACAGATGGACAAGGGGAAAGTGAGTGAAAGTTTGTTGTTATAGAAGGTTTGCAAGGTTGGGAAATATTGGTTGGGATTTTGATTTCATTCTTTTCATTTTTTTTTTTTTTTACAATTGTGAAGTGTGTGCGTGTGTGTGTGTGTGTGTGTGTGTGTGTGTGTGTCTGATTGTTACTATATATTTAGCTTCTGGCTAGCACAGTGGTAGAGTTTGCGGCTGCAATTCTGCGGTCCAGCGTTCAATCCTTGCTCGGGACACGACAAAAATCTTTCACTGATGCCAGAGGTTACCACCCCTGTGAGCAGGGGGTGGGGGGTTTGAGTCGGCTGTCTGAGGTCTTCCTGCTTACGCAGCCATAGCCGAAGCTGACTCGGGTCTCACGTGGGTGGAGAGGTCTTTGGGCCACTCATCATCCTTGTGATGTGTGCTATAGTTGTGTTTCATACACACAGTGTGTGCTACACTCTGTTCCATTGACTGACACTCATTGGCGGACCTTTAACCTTTTATATAAATTACGTGTGTGTGTGTGTGTGTGTGTGTTACTATATATATATATGTGTGTGAGAGAGAGAGAGAGATAGATAGATTGTTACTATGTGTGTGTGTGACCCAGCCTGACAAATTAACCTCTTCTAAATTAATTTCAGATGACCTATTTTCACTTTATAAATTCTGTTCACATATACTTATAATAATTCCTCATAGATTTTTTTTCCACTGAGGCCAAATTATCAGTATATATTTTTTTCTGGTCGAAGTTGAATACATTTTCATATTAAAAAGAATCAGTAAACGAAAATGAGAATAATTTTTGGGGGGATAATATACACACACACACACACACACACACACACACACACACACACACACACACACACACACACAGTAACAATCACATACACACACACACACATAGTAACAATCACACACACACACACACAATTAAACAATTATTATTAACCAAAATAAAAATGTTCAAAAATATTAAAAAAAAAAATTAACACAATCGACCCTGAAAAAAATAAATACAGTAATTGGCAACTGTGTAAATGTGGTAATAATTACAATACAAGAAGTAAGACAAGCCATGGAAAATACGGTAAGTAATGTAATTAATAGTGACGTTATTAATACAGTGATGTCATTAATACAGTGACGTCGTTAATACAGTGATGTTATTAATATAGAGATGTTATTAATACAGTGTCATTATCAGTATTGTTTTCTTAGGGGGGACCGTGATTCTGTTTGAAAATTGGAGGTAAATGAGTCCTTCAAATATTGCCACGAAACATACACACACACACATATACATACATACACATAGTAACAATTACACATACACACATATATATAGTAATAATTACACACACACACATATACATACATACACATACATACATGGTAACAACTACACATACGCACATAGTAACAATTACACACACACACATACACACATAGTAACAATTACACATACACACACACCTATATGGAAGGAGCTTGTGTGTTTCGTGGCATAGTCAGGAGGAATCAGAAGCCTCCACCTTTCATACACGATTACAGGGTCCTTAAATATCCACCATACATCAATCCAGTGTAAATTTTAACCTGTAAATTAATTAGCATATTAGTCAGTTGAAAAGTTGAATTTGAAGTATTTAATGAGTGTGTAAAATAGTTATAGAATTAATATTTTTAGCTTAAATAATAATAATGATAATATAACTTGGATGCAGCACTTGTTTGAACTAAAAAAAAATATTATTATCTAAGTTGAGTTGCCTCCTAAAAATTATATTATTATTATTATTATTTTTATTATTATTATGATTATTATTATTATTATTATTTCCCGCTGACCAGCTAGATAACACTAATCTATGCATTTTCCCATAGAATACTAAATTTAATAACCTATTTCAACATGTGTATTATTATTATTAATATTTTAAAAAAAATTCTATGTGAATGGGAGGAATATAAATTATGGCCCCAACCTCATAAGTATTATTATTATTATGTTTAGATAATAATATTGTGTTGCTAAGGTAAGATATGAGGAGTTTAAATACCTAGAATACCTAGAGACAGTAAATAAATGCACAATAATAATTAAGATCTCCATTGTACAGTCACAAGTACTAATAAGTATACAGGTGTGCTTGGAATACCTTGAGACAGTAAATAAATGCACAGTAAATATAATTACTATCAAGATTTCATTGTTGACAGTCATAACATTGAAACTATTAAAAAGTGTATGTATTGTAATGTTATATTATTCAGTCAACTTCAGATTAATATTATGAAGAGTACAAATCCTTATCTCTCCTCATATCTTATCTCTGTCTAGCTTCAGGGACCCTGTGTGTGTGTGTGATGTAGTCAGAAAATTGGAGGTCAATGAGTCCTTCAAATATTGCCACGAAACACCACTTCTATGACAGGAGTTTGTTTCATGGCATAGTCAGGAGGAATCAGAAGCCTTCAGTTTTCATACACGATCACAGGGACCTTAAATTTTTGCCAGCAGACCAAGTTGAAACTGCTCACAAGCCTAACAGCACCTTACATGCAAGTTTTACCAACACACAACCATTATTTATATTATTACACTTCCTACAATTTACACCTAATATGGAAAAAGCATGTTTACTAAGCTTTGCATGGCATTCCTAATTAACCTGAGTGACAGAGAGCCCGAATCACCTCCACCATTACCTAAAAATTGTTCAAATGATCAGTTGTTTATTGTGTCTAAAATTGTTCAAATGATCAGTTGTTTAATGTCAAAAAACAGTGGTGCAATGTCTACAAGTAAATAAACACATCGATGCCACATATGTACGTGTTTCTAGATAAACTTTACTTCTTATCACAGCGTTATACATTACGTTATCAGGAGTAGTGGAGTGGAGAACCAAAATGGTGGATGTATCTGGTTTCTGTCCCTCCATCCCTCCTCTCATCCTTCCTCCCTTCCTTCCTTCCTTCAGGGTTAATAAGTTGACCTAAGATACACAAATCATTTCAAGTGGTCAGTTTCCCTTGTCTTAACTAAGGCAACACATTGATTTTTTTTTTCTCTGTCTCTATTTTTTTTTTTTTTTAATCTGCCAGACTGGGGCTCAAAGGAAGGCAGAAATTTCCAACAGGTTGATAAAAAGAATAATAAGTATATATCGTCCTCAGTTAAATAAGCCCCCCCCCTCCCCCCGTGATGTAGTCAGAAAATTGGAGGTTAGCGAGTCCTTCAAATAATGCCACGAAACACTACCTATAATGAATGAGCTTGTTTCGTGGCATAGTCAGAAGGAATCATAAGCCACCAACTTTCATACACAATCACAGGGTCCTAAAGAAAGAGAAAGTAATGATAATCTTGAATTATTTTGTGTCAGGAGGAATCAGAAGACTACAACTTTCTTACACAATCACAGGCCCAAAGAAAGAGAAAGTAATGATAATCTTGAAGTATTTTATATCAGGAGGAATCAGAAGCCACCAACTTTCCTACACGATCATAGGGTCCCAAAGAAAGAGAAAATATTGGTATCTTGAATTATTTTGTGTATCGTAGGATGTGTTGTACCTGAATCTGTATTGTTGATTGGTGTTGCTGCTGTTGCATGCTGACTCCCTCCCTTCACCTCACCACACCTCATGTTATCTCACCTCACCTTATGTTATGCGACCTCACCTCACCTGACCTCACATTTTGTCATCTGACTTCACCTTTTGATATCTGACCCCACCTCGACCCACCCCACCTTCTCTGACCTCACCCAAACCCACCCCACTCCACCTTCTCTGACCTCACCCCACCACACTTTCTCTGACCTCACCCCACCACACCTTCTCTGACCTCACACCTTCTCTGACCTCACCCCGCCACACCTCTGACCTCACCCCACCCCACCTTCTCTGACCTTACCTCACCCCACCCCACCTTCTCTAACCTCACCTCACCTTATCTTTCAACACTGCACCTCATCTCACTGTACCATATATGACCTCATCCCACCCCACCTTCTCTGACCTTACCTCACCTTATCTTTCAACACTGCACCTCACTTCACCGTACCATAATATATGACCTCACCTGCCCCGTCCCGACTAACTTGGCTCAAATCGGACCAGACAGACAGAACAGTAGGGGGTTGTTGTCGTTGTTGTTGTTATTGTTGTGGTGACCAATATTCATCACTGGTTTATGTGCATCGGCAAACCCAACATTTATTTATATATTTCTCTTTGTGGTTCATATCTGTCATCATCACTGACCAACATTATCACTCTGCATCTTTATTACTACACAAGGATGGAGTTTAACTTTCTAATATTTCTTTATTTTTTATTGTTACAACATAATTATTATATTGTCACCTTTATATAAACAGTCTGCCTAAGTCTTTTTATTTTTATTATTTTTATTATTCTATCTATATTATCAGGGTGACGATATGGAGAATATGTACAGTCGGACTCAGGAATTCGTACACACACTCTAAGAATCAACACAACACAAAAAATATAAGTCTATGTAACTGCAACACAACAACATAATAATAATAGGTTTGTTGTTTTACTAATCACCGAGTCAGTCACTTTGCAGACCATTCACTGCAGTACTTTCACAATAATGACCTCGCTTTTTAAGGGGGTAGTACAGCGTTAGTAAATCTGGAGCAACTGATTCCTCCTAATTATTCCAAGCAACAGTCCACTAGTATTTTTGCTAACCTGGTTCTGTTTCCTGGTATACTTTGGAGGAATTACGACACTTCAATGTACCAAAAGTATACTCTCCCCTTAATGAACCTGTGTACGAATTCCTGTGGCCAACTGTACGCTAACTCGGTTTCATGTAAATTTTCAACAACCAAATCTATTCGGTTGGACCTGAAACTCGATATTAAAATGCTGACTAATCCAACACGTAAAGGTTTGTGTGCCTTGTCGAGAATACTGAACAGAAACGGTGTCTTCGTATCGTACAGATCATGGTACCTGCTGATGGTTGTATATTTAGTTTATTGGTGTGTCTAAGTGTGCAGATTCCACAGTGGTTTGTTTTGGTTTGCAAGCACCCTAGCAAAAGAAACTGAACTGTGCAAATGACTCATAAGTAAATTATTGGATGAATTTGATGTGTGGTAGTGTAAGTGAGAGATCCCACCGCTGCCACCAATATATGGTATCATAACTAGGTAATCCCACCGCTGCCACCAATATATGGTATCATAACTAGGATATCCCACCGCTGCCACTAATATCTGGTAGCGTAAATAAGAGGTCGTGGGTCTTGAATAAAACCAGGAAGCTTGGTGAGGTAGTATAATTACAGTGCCGGAATACAGACAGCAAGAGTGGTGGTGTTGATGAGCCAATAGCCAGCCAGGAACTGAGGCGAACTCATATGATCACTTGGTACATAATCAGTGTTGCCAAACTTCTCAATTATTCAAATGACAGACTTATTACTGGTGTCTCACAGATGACTCCACTATCAAACTATGGTAATAATGGAACTACCTGACAGTGTGGTTGGGGAGCATCCTAACAAACTATGGTAATAATAGAACTATCTGACAGATTTCGTAGATATAGATACTGAGTTTGTAGTTGGATATAATTAAGACTGACAAGTGTGGTTGGTTGGTTGGGGTGGATCATAACAAACCAAAGCCACCGTGGAATAGGCCCTAAGACTGACAAGTGTGGTTGGTTGGTTAGGGAGGATCATAACAAACCCAAACCACTGTGGAATAGGCCCTAAGACTGACAAGTGTGGTTGGTTGGTTAGGGAGGATCATAAGATACCAAAACCACTGTGAAATAGGCCCTAAGAATTATAAATTGTTAAGGGAGGTAGTAGTAGTAGTATGCTTTTGGTACATTGGAGTTTCTTGGATTCTTCTAAAGTATGTCAGGAAACAAACAAACAAACAGCACCAGATTAACAATGATGATGGTGGTGGCCTGTTGTTGTTGTGTTCTTTGGAATAATTTGGAGGAATCACTTTCTCTAGATAATACCAACAGCACCAACACCAGTCACGGCAGATAGTCCTTGACCAGCCTTTGATGGAAAGGTGCTGCCAGCTGTTTCAAACTGTGAACACGTGGATTCCTTGCTTCAGTCACCTGCCTCATGATAGTATAGGCATAAATGTTTCGAGTTTTTGGATGCTCCTGTGTTGGTCACGGCTATCCATCACTGACCTATCAAGGACTATTTGCCGCGACTGTACTAACCCTTCAGGCGAGATTCTCCTGTTGGTGAATTGGAAAACTACTGATTCCTCCAAACTAAGCGACGAAACACATCCCCTATTAGTACCATTGAGAGTGTCTGTTTTCTGGTATAGTTAGGAGGAATCAGTAGCCTTCCAATTTACCAACAAGAGAATCTCACCTTAAGTCTATATATATTTTGATACTGAGAATGTTTTAAGGGGATTATATAGCACATTGTTTTGGGTGGTAAATCTGGAGCAAATTATTTCTCCCAACTATCCCAGGCAACAGGATACCACTATTTTTCTTCATCTGGGTCTGTTTCCTGGCATACTTTGGAGGAATTAAGGCACTCCAATCTATCCAAAGTATACTATCCCCTTAAGGACCAACGTGATGTAGTCAGAAAATTGGAGGTTAGTGAGTCCTTCAAACATTGCCACGAAACACACACACCTATATGGCAGGAGCTTGTTTCGTGGCATAGTCAGGAGGAATCAGAAGCCACCAACAAGTTTCATACACGATCATAGGGTCCTTAATACCCGTCAAATAGATCCATCCACCCATCGGGTTCCAATGATCTGACAACACGAAGACGCTGACCTTGAATATGACCCCATTAGTGGTATCATTAGGGGGCCATGACAGTCCTCCGTACCCCCCCTCCCCCCAAACATCCATTTCTCAATTAGGCCTTTAAGGGGAGATTTTCTTATTGGTGAATTGGAAGGCTACTGATTCCTCTAAAGTATGCCAGGAAACAGGACCAAATAAACAAAACTAATGGTGTTCTGTCACTAAAATTGTAGGAATCAAGACTGTTTGGATTTACCCAGATAATGGTGACCTGTTGTTGCTTGACATAGTTTGAAGGAATTAATTGCTCCAGGTTAACAAACAACACTGTACTAGAACACCATCCCCCCCCCCTGTTATAATGAACTCCCCTCCCCCTTTAAACCCCCTAATTTTTATCACATCTGCACATAAGACTTTGATGAAGTTGGATGTATAATTATTGCTTCATTTAGATATTTGGCCAAAATCTGAGATATTTTTATTTTATACAGTACAGAGTGTCTCGGGAGTTGTGGTGGAGCTGGAGGAAAATGAAAGTTTATGCAATTCTAAGCAAAATATACTGTATATATATATGTGTGTTTTAAAAACTTGTTTATGAGTAATTAGGTAAGATGTGGTTGTATTCTGTTTCCAAGGCTTCACTGTTGACATTACACAACACATAGATAAATATTATGTTTGTATACAACACATTTGTAAGTGTGAATGTTATTGTAGTGAAATAGTGGTGAAAAGTCCACACACACTGGTGAAAAGTACATAGAATACACACAACCTGACACTAACAAGAGAACTGAGTGTGTACTGAGGCAAGTACTACACACACACACACACACACACACACACACTGGAGGCAAGAACTACACACACACACACACACACTGGAGGCAAGAACTACACACACACACACACACACTGGTTACACCATCATTGCCAGATTTATTGATACATTAAAACTTTCCCTAGAATAATGACTTAACAACAGACATTTATTGATAGAAGATCTGAATTCACAACAAGATGGTAACACTGTGTGGGAGTATAAAGGAGTACATGATGGTAACACTGTGTGGGAGTATAAAGGAGTACATGATGGTAACACTGTGTGGGAGTATAAAGGAGTACATGATGGTAACACTGTGTGGGAGTATAAAGGAGTACATGATGGTAACACTGTGCGTGAGTATAAAGGAGTACATGATGGTAACACTGTGTGGGAGTATAAAGGAGTACATGATGGTAACACTGTGTGGGAGTATAAAGGAGTACATGATGGTAACACTGTGTGGGAGTATAAAGGAGTACATGATGGTAACACTGTGTGGGAGTATAAAGGAGTACATGATGGTAACACTGTGTGGGAGTATAAAGGAGTACATGATGGTAACACTGTGTGGGAGTATAAAGGAGTACATGATGGTAACACTGTGTGGGAGTATAAAGGAGTACATGATGGTAACACTGTGTGGGAGTATAAAGGAGTACATGATGGTAACACTGTGTGGGAGTATAAAGGAGTACATGATGGTAACACTGTGTGGGAGTATAAAGGAGTACATGATGGTAACACTGTGTTACAGAAGTCTGACACAACACACTGACTCACACAGTCTACACATACTACACACTGTCGTTGACACATTTGCTGTAATTACTCGTAAATTAGTTCATAAAACACACACATTTATAGAGTAGTTTTTGCTTGGAATTGCATAAACTTTCGTTTTCCTGCGGCTCCGCCACAACTCATGAGACACTCTATATTTATATATTTTTTTAAATGCAATTTTCTCTTTTATAATACATGAATATTTATAATAATCTGAGCTGACTCAAAGGGTAGTAGGCAAGAACATGGATGGTGTTGACGATAGTGTTGTAGGGGTACGATGACTTCATAGACACACTACATAACCATCGTACTGGTACTGTACCACACACTATCGTCACCAACACCATCAATATTTTTGCATATTTCAGCTGAATATAATATGTTTTGTATTTAGGCCATAATAGTAGTGGTATACTTTTGGTACAGCCACAATCCAATAACCACCAACACTCTCCTTCCATCGTGTAAATAAATCAGTAGCATATCTAAAAATAATCGTACAATAACACCTTATGGTAACTCAACCCCCTCAATTATTTTTATGAGGTGCTGCAAATTAATGATGTGTTGCTCTTTATTACCAAGATATTTAATACGATTGGAGCAAAGTGTCTGTGGATATTTGATTGTGGCAGTACACTCTCATTCCAAAATTTGTATCCAGGTCTTGTTGAAGTTTCGAATCATTTGACATAGTAGTGAACCAATTACAACGCATATTTTGTTTCATATTTGCTTGAGCTGACTTAATACTCGATCAGGATATTCGAAGCAAGCCTGGATACATATTTTGGATTGTGAGTGTACAGTCGGCGGCAGAAGTCGTGTCGCCTTACCTGCTTCACCGAGACATGCTGTGTTCATGGACTCGAGGATACGCACGTTTTCTACGTCTAATAATCTCGAGTCTATGAACATCGCGTGCCTTGGTGAAACAAGTGAGGCGACCGGACTTTTGCTGCCGACTGTACATTGGAGTTTCTTAATTCCTCCAAAGTATGCCAGGAAACAGAACCAGGGTAACAAATATTAATGGTGGGCTGTTGTTGCTTGGAATAGTTTGGAGGAATCAGTTGCTCCAGATTTTCCACCAGCACTGTACAACCCCCTTTAAATGCCAAGGAAACAGTTCATTGTCATCTCAGCTATTTTATTAAAGACCCTGTGATCGTGTATGAAAATTGGAGGCTTCTGATTCCTCCTGACTATGCCACGAAACAAGCTCCTTCCATATAAGTGTGTGTGTTTGTGTTTCGTGGCAATATTTGAAGGACTCATTTATCTCCAGTTTTCTGACTACATCACACACATGGTTCTTTAAGATGATAGTAGAATGCTAGTGGTAAATATGGAGCAACTATTTCCTCCAAGCAACAACAACAACAATAGACCACCACCATTATTTTTATTTATCTGTTTTGTTTCCTATCATATTTTGGAGGAATCAAGGCACTCCAATGGTCCAAAAGTGTACCTTATTATTATCCACTATACTCCTTTTACGCTAACTTGGCCTAGTAGCCACGCCCCCTTGATAGGCCTTGATAGCTGATTGGTTGATTTATAACTGTTCGTGTCGCTTCCCTTACATTGACATTGAATATGTTTACATCCTTTTCCTTTCTCTAATATTGATGGAATTTAGGAACATTAAAATATAAACGATTTTTAAGCATCAGTTGCTATGCAGTTCTACAGAAAGGATGGTAAGCTTGTAAAATTCCTAAATATATATCTTCGGAAGTCGTAGCTAACATCATCACATACACGTTCGGACATAGCCTACTCAATATATCTTTGTTTTGTAGTCAATATAAACTATTGAGAAGCTGATGGAACAACAAATAGCAAACAATATCTAGTAAACTACACCATACACACTCTACTTATAGTCCAAGTCCTTATATAACTGAAAAAAATCGAAAAATAGATGGGGTATAGTGGGGAGGTTGTAATGCCAGTGTAACAGCTGTCCTGTCCAGGCGCCAGGCTGGAAAATCAAGCACAGCTCGCTCCACATGTCGCGGATTTCCATCTGTCACACTCGATAGCAACTTAATTACAATATATTGCTTATAAATATCTAATATATCATTTCATTACGGGAACATAATCGTAACCAAAATAATAACAGATGGTGGAGCGAGCTGTGCTTGATTTTCCCGCCTGGCGCCTGGACAGGACAGCTGTTACACTGGCATTACAACCTCCCCACTATACCCCATCTATTTTTCGATTTTTTTCAGTTATATAAGGACTTGGACTATAAGTAGAGTGTGTATGGTGTAGTTTACTAGATATTGTTTGCTATTTGTTGTTCCATCAGCTTCTCAATAGTTTATATTGACTACAAAACAAAGATATATTGAGTAGGCTATGTCCGAACGTGTATGTGATGATGTTAGCTACGACTTCCGAAGATATATATTTAGGAATTTTACAAGCTTACCATCCTTTCTGTAGAACTGCATAGCAACTGATGCTTAAAAATCGTTTATATTTTAATGTTCCTAAATTCCATCAATATTAGAGAAAGGAAAAGGATGTAAACATATTCAATGTCAATGTAAGGGAAGCGACACGAACAGTTATAAATCAACCAATCAGCTATCAAGGCCTATCAAGGAGGCGTGGCTACTAGGCCAAGTTAGCGTAAAAGGAGTATAGTAAATAAATAAATAATATACAGTATATATATAAAACCTCAGATATTGGTCAGTTGGATCAGATTAACAAACAAACAAACAAGCAAAAACAAACATTGGTAGATATATATATATATATATATATATATATATATATATATATATATATATATATATATATATATATATATATATATATATATATATATATATATAGTAATTATGGGGTTGTTGCATCTTTTTGAGCCTTTTTCAAAATTCCTTCATTTTTATTAAAAAAAAAACTTTTGCTTGGTTGCAATTTTTATATATTATGTTTTCATTGTAATTTTAATTCATTTGATCTATTATTAAACCTTTACTTTCGTGCTCTCTGCAAGACCCAGTCAGCCAGTCAGTCAGTCAGTCAGTCAGTCAACTCTGGTTTTATATTAAGGGGAGAATAATATATATATTTTTTCCTTTTTTTTTATTTTTTTTAGTGGTAATGATTCCTCCAAAACTATCCCCCCTTGAAGAAACAAATCACTTTAATTATATCAATAGGTCATTTGTTGTTTCGTGTCTCAGGGTCGATTCCACAGTGGCTTTGGTTTGTTATGATGCTCCCCAACCAACCATACTTGTCAGTCTTAGGGTCTATTCCACAGTGGCTTTGGTTTGTTAGGATCCTCCCCAACCAACCACACTTGTCAGTTTTAATTATTTCCAACAACAAATTCAGTATCCATATCCACAAAATCTGTCGGGTAGTTCTATGATTACCATAGTTTGTTAGGATGCTCCCCAACCACACTGTCAGGTAGTTCCATTATTACCATAGTTTGATAATGGAGTCATCAAATTCGTCAAATAATTCGGCCATAAGTCATTTACACGGCTAAGATTCTTTTGTTGGGGTGCTTACAAACCATTACGAACGACTGTGGAAACGACCAATAGTTTGGAGGATTCAGCATTCCTCTAATATTCCAATTAAGATGATTTATTAAAGGGACCCTGTGATGTAGTTAGAAAATTGGAGTTATACGAGTCGTTCAAATATTGCCACGAAACACACACACACACACACACACACACCTATATGGATGGAGCTTGTTTCATGGCATGGTCAGGAGAAATCAGAAGCCTCCACACACACACACACCTATATGGATGGAGCTTGTTTCATGGCATGGTCAGGGGAATCAGAAGCCTCCACACATACACACAGCCCGGTGGTGTAGTGGTTAGTGCGCTCGGCTCACATCCGAGAGGGCCTGGGTTCGAATCCCCGGTAGGGTGGAGACAATTTGGGATTGTTTCCTTAAATGTGTAACCCCTGTTCACCTAGCAGAGAATACATACATATACATACATACTGTTCACCTAGCAGAGAATAGGTACGGGACGTAAGTGGAGGAGTTGTAACCTCGCCATCCAGGTGTGTGAAAAAAGGTTCCAGCCTTACCCAAAGATCGGTCACTAAGAGCTCTGAGCTCATTCCGGGAGGGTAACAGTTGGTGAGCACGTGTCCAGGACGTGATCAACACCAGGTGAAACAAACAAACACACCTATATGGATGGAGCTTGTTTCATGGAGTGGTCAGGAGGAATCAGAAGCCTCCATACACATAGACACACACACACACCTATATGGATGGAGCTTGTTTCATGGCATGGTCAGGAGGAATCAGAAGCCTCCACACACACGCACACACACACCTATATGGAAGGAGCTTGTTTCATGGCATGATCAGGAGGAATCAGAAGCCTTCACACACACACACCTATATGGATGGAGCTTGTTTCATGGAGTGGTCAGGAGGAATCAGAAGCCTCCAGATTTCATACACGGTCACAGGGTCCTTAATGGGTCGATTCCACAGTTTGTAAGCACGCAAACGAAAGAATGTTAGTTGTGTTAAGGACTTATGGGTGAATTATTTAACGAATATGGTTTGTAAGCACGCCAACGAAAGAATGTTAGCCGTGGAAATTACTTATGGGTGAATTATTTAATGAATTTGGTGAGTAAACTATACAGTGATCATCATTATCTAACAGTTGGATAGATTTTGTGAATGTGGAGACTCACCTTTTGGAAAATAATGAAGCCTTACAAGTGTGGTTGGTTGGGAAGCTAACAAACCAATACCACTGTGGAATCAACCCTAAAATAATGAAACCTTACAAGTGTGGTTGGTTGGGAAGCTAACAAACCAATACCACTGTGGAATCAACCCTAAAATAATGAAACCTTACAAGACTTAGTGTGGTTGATTGGGAATCTAACAAACCAATACCACTGTGGAATCGACCCAATGTTCCCTTTTAATCCATCCACTTAATGCCCCTGTGATCGGGAATTGGAGGCTTCTAATTCCTCCTGACTATGCCACAAAACACTCTCCTTCCATATAGGTGTGTGTGTGTGTTTCGTGGCAATATTTGAAGGACTCATCTCCAATTTTCTGACTACATCACACACGGGGTCCCTTAAGGTGATAGTATACTTTTGTTACATTGGAGTGCCTTGATTCCTCCAAAGTATGCCAGGAAACAGGACCAGATGAACAAAAATAATGGTGTCATGTTGCATGGAATAGTTTGGAGGAATCATTTGCTCCAGATTTACCAACACTGTACAGTAGTACCTGCCCCCTTCCCCTTAAAAAAAATGGTATCCTGTTGCTTGGAATAGTTTGGAGGAATCATTTGCTCCAGATTTACCAACACTGTATTACCCCACCCTTAATTAATGCTATGATTAAGGGATATATTTGTGTGTTGTTTGTTGGCATACGTTTGGAGGAATCACAGACCTTCCAATTCACCCACACCAACAACAACAACAACAACAACAACAAGAGATTCTCAGTCACCTCTCAAGGCCCAGTTAGTTTTAAGGGCTGATTCCACAGTGGCTTGGATTTGTTAGGATCCTCCTCAACCAACCAACCATACTTGTTAGTCTTAGGGTCCATTCCACAGTGGCTTTGTTGGTTTGTTATGATCCTCCCCAACCAACCACACTTGTCAGTCTTTAGGGTCCATTCCACAGTGGCTTTGGTTTGTTATGATGCTCCCCAACCAACCAATCATACTTGTCAGTCTTTAGGGTCCATTCCACAGTGACTTTGTTGGTTTGTTATGATGCTCCCCAACCAACCACACTTGTCAGTCTTAATTCACAAAATCTGTAGGTAGCTCCATTATTACCATAGTTTGTTAGGATGCTCCCCAACCACACTGTCAGTTTCATAGTGGGATCATCAAATTCATCAAATAATTCACTCAGGAGTCATTTACAGAGTTCAGTTTTCTTTCGTTAGGGTGCTTACAAACCAACAAAACTGTGGAATCGGCACTAAGAGTCATTTACACAGTTCAGTTTCTTTCGTTGGGGTACTTACAAACCAAGAAAACTGTGGAATCGGCACTAAGAGGAGTACAATCTGGGGATGATGTGAGTTTTTGCGATGGGGAGAGCTGCACCAAAAAAAAAAAAAAAAAAAAAAAAAATCTAGAATCACGACACTTTTTCCAAAAATATGTTCCTACAAAATTTTTAGCCTCCATTATTTGTTGTATATTATTATTATTATTATTATTATTATTAAAAATTAATTCAAAACAAAATTTAATTTGAAGATAGGCGACCTAAAATTATTATCATTTATTATTGTTGTTATTATTATTATTATTATTATTATTATTTTTATTATTATTATTAATCTACGTATAAAATTTCACAAAATAAGAATTAAGAAAAAAATTGACTACTTGGGAATAGACTCGACACATTATTATTATTATTATTATTATTATTATTATTCTACACACCAGCAATTCACTCATTTTTCATTCGTGCATGACAGCCTGAAAAAGTTCTCTCTCTCTCTCTCTCTCTCTCTCTCCCTCTCTCTCTCTCTCTCTCTCTCTCATTGCATTTACAACATACCGGTAGTTTCTTTAGTTTCAAGTCAGAGGTTGAATTATATAGTGTTCTGATGTTTATATTATTATTATTATTATTATTATTGCTTCAGTTTTTCAATTCTGAAATTTGTTCCGACTCTCATACCAAATTAAAAAAAAAAAAAAGATAAATACTTTTTCTATTTGTCGACCATTAGACATAGAAAAATTAAATTGTCTATTATTATTATTATTATTATTATTATTATTATTATTATTATTATTATAATTATTATTATTATTATAATTATTATTATTATTATTATTATTATTACTATTATTATTATTATTATTATTATTATTATTATTAATATTATTAATATTATAAGAATGAGCCTGACGGTCTGACCAAATATTGCCAAAACTTGGACAAAAAAATATATGACTTATTGACAGACTAAAATTAATTAAAAAAAAAAAAAAAAAGCACACATTTGATACATTGGAGCACCTCGTTTCCTCCAAAGTAAGCCACGAAACAGACACTAGAAATGGTGACCTGTTGTTGTCGTTGTTGTTGTTGTTGTTGCTTGGAATAGTTTGGAGGAGTCGGTTGCTCCAGATTTACCAGACAAGGATATGTAATGGTTGAGGCTTCTGATTCCTCCTGACTATGCCACGAAACACACAGACAAACAAACAAGCTTCTTCAATAGATGATAATAATAATGGTGGTGTTTCGTGGTGATTATTATTTTGAAGGACTCGATCACCTCCAATTTTCTGAACTACACAACTACACACACACACACACACAGAACTACACACACAACTACACACACACAGAACTACACACACACACACACACAAAACTACACACACATACACAAAACTACAAACACACACACACACACATACACAAAACTACACACACACATACACGAAACTACACACACACACACACAACTACACACACACACACACAACTACACACACACACACACAACTACACACACACACACCACGGCCCCTTCAATATATAGTGAACAAGACTGAAGACTGAACATTTTGCACGAGTTTTGAAATTATTGTGACCATTTGAAACAGACCTACTACTACTACTACTACTACTACTACTACTACTACTACTACTACTACTACCACCTCTTTCCTCATTTGCAATAGAGATAGTGAAACGCCATTTAACAGTGAATCATTTTTCTTTCTTTCTTTGTCACACACACACACACACACACACACACCATTACAATACAACAACAACAACTTCTACAATAAGGCGTTGATAGGAGTTTATCCCATTAAAATAATCAAATTGGTTGTTGTATCCAATTAGACCGTCAACACAAACATAATTATTACAAAAAATTCCTCCGGGGTGTCAATTGCAAATTTTCCCATTAACAAAAAAAAAAAAAAAAATTTTTTTTTTTTTTTATTTTTTTTTTTTTTTGACCAATTTGGCTCCTGATTGAAATTGATTCCACTAAAAGATAAATATGTCTTGTCTATTTTATATATTAATTTGGCCCACAATTTGATTGCGTCTTTTTTATCAAAGCAAAAATTGGTGTTGTGTGTTTGTTTTTGTTTTGTTTTTTATCAGTTTGGCCCCGATTTGATTTTGTCTTTCTTATTATAAAACTTTCATGTATTTTTTTATCAATTTGGCCCACGATTTGATTGACTAATTGCGTCTTTCCTATTGAAACACACACTTGTTTTGTGGTGAATATTTATATACCAATTTGACCTTCAATTTGATTTCGTTTTTCTTACTACAAAATTGTGTGGTGTGTTTATATACCAATTTGGAACCTTGTCTAATTTTATACCAATTTGGCTCCCGATTTGATTGACTTATTGCGTCTGTGTGTATTTTTTATCAATTTGGCCCAAGATATGATTGCGTTTTATAAAAAAAAAATTGTGGTGTTGTGTGTATATATATATACCAATTTGGAACCTTATCTATTTTTATACCAATTTGGAACCTTATCTATATTTATACCAATTTGGAACCTTATCTATATTTATATACCAATTTGGAACCTTATCTATTTATATACCAATTTGGAACCTTATCTATTTATATACCAATTTGGAACCTTATCTATATTAATACCAATTTGGCCTGCGATCTAATTGGTAGCGTACTCTCTGAATTGGGTAACGTTGGGCTCTCCCACTCGCAGCTATCACTGCCATTCCCAAGATCGTTTGTGAGACCATCTACTCGCTGGGGCTACACGACGAAGCCCCTGTGTGGAAGATTATGGACCAATACGGCAAGATTACCGTCGTCTTGTCATGGGATCCCTCACTACGGGGGGACCAACGACACGGTAGGTTCATGTAGGGCCCCCTTAATGTTATACCAAGGGGGCCCTAATGTTATACCCAGGGGGACATGGTAGGTTAATGTGGGGTCCTTAATGTTATACCAAGGGGGCCCTAATGTTATACCCAGGGGGACATGGTAGGTTAATGTTGGGCCCTTAATGTTATACCAAGGGGGCCCTAATGTTATACCCAGGGGGACATGGTAGGTTAATGTGGGGTCCTTAATGTTATACCAAGGGGGCCCTAATGTTATACCCAGGGGGACATGGTAGGTTAATGTTGGGCCCTTAATGTTATACCAAGGGGGCCCTAATGTTATACCCAGGGGGACATGGTAGGTTAATGTGGGGTCCTTAATGTTATACCAAGGGGGCCCTAATGTTATACCCAGGGGGACATGGTAGGTTAATGTTGGGTCCTTAATGTTATACCAAGGGGGCCCTAATGTTATACCCAGGGGGACATGGTAGGTTAATGTGGGGTCCTTAATGTTATACCAAGGGGGCCCTCAGTGTTGTGCTTCATCACACTGGGGCCCTCTAATGTTATACCCAGGGGGACATGGTAGGTTAATGTGGGGCCCCTAATGTCATACTTATGGGCCTTACAAGTGGGCCCCTAATGTTATACCAAGGGGGTCATGGTAGGTTCATGTGGGGCCCCCTAATGTTATACCAAGGGGGCCCTCAGTATTATGCTTCATCACACTGGGGCCCTCTAATGTTATACCAAGGGGGCCCTCAATATTGTGCATCATCACACTTAGGGCCCCTAATTCTACACCATATTTAGGGGCCCTCATTCTACACCATATTTAGGGGCCCTCATTCTACACCAGGGGGTTCTCAGTATTGTGCATCATCACACTCAGGGGCCTTACCAGGGGGCCCCACATTCTACACCATATTTTGGGGCCCTCATTCTACACTGCCACACTTAGGGCCCTCAATTTCCTCATTCAGGGTCCCAACTGAAGGGGCCCTATGTGTCTTCTCTCATACTAATGGGCCCCTTATTTTTACGGTTTGGGGCCCTCATTCTTCATACTAATGGACCCTCCTTTCTCATACTAATGGGCCCTCATTTTTATAATTTGGGGCCCTCATTCTTCATACTAATGGTAATGGGCCCTCATATATACAGTTTGGGGCCCTCATTCTTCATACTAATGGGCCCTCATTTTTACAGTTTGGGGCCCTCATGTCTCATACTAATGGGCCCTCCTTTCTCATGCTAATGGGCCCCCATATATAAAGTTTGGGGCCCTCATTCTTCATACTAATGGGCCCCCCTTTCTCATACTAATGGGCCCTCTTTTCTCATACTAATGGGCCCTCATATATACAGTTTGGGGCCCTCATATATAGTTTGGGGCCCTCATTCTTCATACTTATGGGCCCTCATATATATAGTTTGGGGCCCTCATTCTCCATACTTATGAGCCCTCATATATATAATTTGGGGCCCTCATTCTTCATACTTATGGGCCCTCATATATATAGTTTGGGGCCCTCATTCTCCATACTTATGGGCCCTCATATATATAGTTTGGGGCCCTCATTCTTCATACTTATGGGCCCTCATATATAGTTTGGGGCCCTCATATATAGTTTGGGGCCCTCATTCTTCATACTTATGGGCCGTTATCTTTACAGTTTGGGGCCCTCATTCTTCATACTAATGGGTCCTCATTTATTACAGTTAGGGGCCCTCACTTGCAGGTCAATCACTGTAGGCTAACTGAGGGCCCCCTAGGTCAGGTCAGATTTGATTTGATAAGGTCAAGTCAGGTCAGGTTATTTTAGATTTGGTCAGGTCAAGTTAGGTTCAGTCAGGTCAGGTCAAGTTAGATTAAGTTCGGTCAGGTTAGGTCAAGTTAGATTAGGTTTGGTCAGGTTAGGTTCGGTCAGGTAAGGTCAAGTTAGATTAGGTCAGGTCAAGTAAGATTAGGTTAGGTCAAGTTAGCATCAGTCAGTCAGGTCAGGTCAGAGGTTATCACGAGTTACAAAAACAGAACAATGCTTAAAAGTGTATGTATGTATGTATGACCTACCCACTCATACACCTACCTTCCCACCTACCTACCTACTTACTTACCCACCCACTTACCTACCTACCTACCCACTTACCTACCTACCTACCCACTTACCTACCTACCTACCCACTTACCTACCCACCTACCTACCCACCTACCTACCCACCTACCTACCTACCCACCCACCTACCTACCTACCCACCTACCTACCTACCCACCCACCTACCTACCTACCCACCTATCTACCTACCCACCTACCTACCTACCCACCCACCTACCTACCTACCTACCTACCTACCTACCTACCCACCCACCCACCCACCTACCTACCTACCTACCTACCTACCTACTCACCTACCTACCTACCTACCTACCCACCCACCCACCTACCTACCTACCTACTTACCTACCCACCTACTTACCTACCCACCCACCACTCCCCACTACCCCACCACTACCCACTATCCCACTACACCCCTACCCCCCCCCCTCCTCCCACCACCCTCATAACTAACCCCTATACCCACTTTCCCCCCCCAACCCTACACCCCCTTTCCCACCACCCTACACCCCCTTTCCCCCCTCCCCCACCACTACCCCCATCCATCCACCACCCCCCACTACTAACCCCCCACCCCCCACCCCCACCCAACACCCCCTACCCCAACACGGTATATATCAGAGTGACAAAGAGGTGAGGTAAGTATGAGTAAAAAAAAATATATATGTATAAAAATATCAATTATTATTTTATTTGTTATGTGGAGTATGGTGACGTGTTGAAGGTAGTAGTATTAGTAGTAGTAGTAGTAGTAGTAGTAGTTGTGGTAGTAGTGGGTGTAGTATTGGTTGTGGTGGTAGGTGTAGTAGTAGTGGTAGTGGTATTAGTAGTGGTGGTAGTGGTGGTAGTAGTAGTAGTGGTAGTAGTAGGTGTGGTAGCTGTAGTAGTAGTGGTGGTAGTAGTAGTAGTAGTAGCTGTAGTAGTAGTGGTAGGTGTAGTAGCAGTGGTAGGTGTAGTAATAGTGGTAGGTGTTCAATTCAATTCAATTCCTTTATTTCACAATATATATATACAGCACACAGTACAAAACACATACATTATATAATCCAATAAAAATTACAGTAAAGTTAAATTAGAATGTATGAGACATTAAAAATTATTTTATACGTACAAACTGTTTACACTATTAGCTTCTGATAGCAGGATAAAGTCATCATATAAAATAATATAACATATATATGCTTTCAAAACTCAATTATGAAGATGGAATTTATCATGCAGTAATGAAAATATGGACTACAATTAAAAAGTAATTTCTAAAACGTATGTGTTGCTTAAACCATTGTTACAAAACCACCACTGTGTATGTTTGAACTATAAAGGAATGATAACCACTTTATAAACCCAAATATAATAATAATACGTCCTTCTATAGCTAAAACCCATAATAGAAACATGGACCTTACCTGTCCTCATGCCCTTGTTGTACCCACTCAATTCTGGCTCTCAAAATATCTAGGTTTTCTCCGAGTAAATCTACGTTATAAGTTTTTCTAAACAATTTAACCACATTTTGAACCATGAAACCTTCTTTAATAATAGGAATATTATGCCTAATTATAGGATTTTGAGACCTTAATACTCTTTTACAGTATCGGGCCTGAACTAATGCTGTATGATGATTGAGTAGCAATTCTTTACATGGAGCTGCCGTCATATAAGTTTATATACGTTTAAGGAATTTATTAAAAGCAACTGAAAAAGCTTTAAAACCATTTGAATTAAAAGAACTGTCATGATTCCATAGGGGAAGTCCATAATCAGGTAGACAATAAGAATTAAAAAGAAATAACATTGTATCTTTGTTCACCTGTTTATAATTTCTAAAAATACTATTAAAAGATCCATAAAAATTATTTATTCTAAAAGTTATGTCACCTGAGTCTTTAAAATTGAATGAAATATTGTGGGCCAGATATTTGAATGCCTTCACCACCTCCAGGGTATCTCCGTTCAGCTCAATGCTCTGGGTCTGCTGCTTATTATTGTTAGTAAATATCATGCATTTAGATTTATCTCTATTAATTTTAAGTAAATGTTGATCAATACAAGAACATAATTTACTATATAATATATCCATATCTTGAAAATAATCAGACAGGAGAACTAAATCATCAGCATAGGCTAATATATTGCATCTCACATCCCCATATTTACATCCTGCATTAGTTCCAGCCACTTCATTTATAATATTATCCATGTATAAATTGTATAGAAAGGGTGAGAGTATTCCACCTTGCCTCACACCTTTCTCAACATAACATAGTTGCTATAAGAGTCTTGCCATCTTACGTTCGCTTTCTGATTCCTTAGGTAGTGCATTAAGATTAATATAACATCTACTGGTAATGACAATTCTAATAACTCGTTCCCTAAAATAAAATGGTCTACCCTAACGAAAGCTTTACTTAGGTCAATAAAAGTAGCTACAGCACTTTTCTTACAGTTTGAGTATTTTTTCATAATGTCTTTAAGAATAAAACAAGTATCTGTGGTTGAAGACCCTGATTTAAACCCGAATTGTCTATAATTGAGAACCACTTTTTCAGATAAAATATCTAAAATAAATAATTCAAATAGTTTTAAAAGGCATGAGGACTGCATAACCATAATGGGTCTGTAATTATCTGACTCTGGGATATTTTTCCTACTATCTTTTATAATAGGTGTAATAGTACCCTTCAGCAAGTCACCAGGGAGATAGCAATGGGTAAAACAAGTATTTAAAAAATGAGCAATATTTTCCAAAAGAATAGTGTGAATAAAATCATGACCTTCACCAGACTTAACACGCATTAACAATTTTTTTATAGTGTGACTTGAGATCTTTAAATGCATTTTTTTACCTTCAGGCCACGCTTGCTTAATATCGTTTAAAAAGTCTCGCTCGGCGTTAGGATTATTTGAAGGTTGACTTAAAAGAAATGTTTCTGTAAATACTTTGGCTATATTAGAATTGCCACTCTGGCCATTTATAACACTTGATACCTTTTTACACCTTTTCTTTCTTTTTACTTCATTCCACAATTCAGTCTTATTCTTATATAAAAACTTTTCCGTTATTGAATTACAGATCTCTCGCTGTTCGTTAATTTTACATTCATTTAGTGATTTTTTATATTCTTTCCGACTGTCTAACCTATCTGTCTGAATATCTGTTCCTCGTGTCCTGCCATTCCTCACCCATGTTAAGGATTTCTCCCTGGCAATATTGTGTTTCTCCTTAATACACCGCCGGTTCCATCCTGGTATCACTTTATATTTGTTCTTTTTAATGTTAGCACGTACATAGTCTCTACTAGCCCTCACAGTGCTAGTTATGATTAGCGAATACAATCTATCAATCCTTCTAAGATGACTGGGATCCCGACACCCTAACCTATGGCAATCATGAAGAGGGAAGGAATAAAAATCTTGTAAATGATTGTCAACCCTCTGATTAATATGATTAATTTCTTGCATACTTAACCTTTCCCAGTTAACACGAGTTTGATTATTGTCAATGAGTAAGCCAGAATCTAAATTTATTCTTTTGACCCCCCCTAGTAAATTTTAACGAGGCTTCCATTGAGAAGTGGTCCGATCCTATAATGTGTTGATGTATTTTTATGTTGTTAATTGTAATATGATTGTGTTCCTTTCCTATTACATGATCTAACCACCTGGTGACGGAATCCTCATATCCAACAAATGTATAGGAGTCATTATCCAAAATATCCACATCATAACACCGCAGTCAGTTTCTATTCATAAATTCTGACACATTACGCCCGGCCCTTCCTGAGAAAGGGTCGGCATTGAAATCACCTATCACAAAAATATCATCGTAAATAATATCGCTGATAAGATCCTCTATTACTGATAAGAACTTTAAATATTTACTTAAAGTTTCAGCTCTCCATAAGTCACTATTCAGATAAATATTGATAAGAGCAACATTGCGCCCAAATATATTTATATTTAGGACCATATAATTTTTTTCCAATATTACTTTATTGAACTTTATGTGTAGGTCCTTTCTCTACAAAATAGCCATTCGTCCCTCAGGTCTGCCAGCGTTACTTAATAATGATTTATCAGCATAGGTAGCCCCCACGGCAACGCTATCATACTCCTCATCTACAAAATCTAAAATTGCTAGTTTGTTGTCAGTTAAAAAAGTTTCCTGTAAAAAGATAAAATCATAGCCAGAAGATGCTAAGTTTCTGACTAAATCAATATTCTTTTTTAATGAACAGCAGTTGTAAGAACATATTTTGATACAATCAGAAGACATTGTAACAAAGAAAATAACTAAACAATATAAAATATCTATATAGTAAACTACAATATAATAAAATACTAATTATTTACTACCTTGTGTCTCAGGTCCTCGGAACCTTTTAACAAACTTGTCCACTACTTTATCTTGAGGCCATAATGCTTCGTTAAATAATTTTTCTCTCTCTGATAGTTTTACCGTTACTTTAAAAGCTTGATGATCAAAGGATCTAATGTTTAATTTACTTAATGCTATAACTCTATTTTAAATACATCCTTAATATAATCTGTTAAGTCTTTCTCCGTTGCATCGTTGTCAACTCTTCCAATGAAAACATCAATTGATCTTGTAACACCTTTAAATGACAAGCCATCACTCTTTTTGGAACCTCTTACTCCAGTTGTTACCTTCCTTTGATAGTCCAGGTTTCTCTTTCTACCCTTTACCAGCGTCCAACCGTCGTTCCCTTGTTCCTTTCTGCTCCTTTTTTCTATCCAACTATCATCCTCTGCAACTCCAGCGACGATATTCCGTCCTGTTGTTGTAGCAGATCTCACGAGACCACTGCTCTCCTCACCCCCGGCAGCATCCGTCTTCACACGACCACTACCACTTCTCAAGTTAATACCATTGGTAGCAGCATCACTCCTACTTCCCCCAACAATCACATCATCATCCACAGACTCTCCATAACCCCCCGCCGCCTTACACTCACCTCCACACAGCCAGCTCCACCCCTACTCTCTCCTGTCATCACATTCATCCTGGTTCGTCCTCCAATTCTTGAACTTGGGGTTGGACTTACTCTTCAGGCCTCAGCATAGTTCCTCCTAGCATCATCATTGTTGATTACATTTATCCCATCTTGAGGTGAAGTCGGTGACCCCGGTGACTCATAAGGTTCACGGAGAGTTGTTAGGTCATGAAGCACATTGATATCAGTCACAGTAATGTCTCGTGCTGCTTCATCTAGTCCCGATACCGCATTCTTGAACTTGGTTTTCAGATCCACAACATCTATCTTTACCTGTCGCACGGTATCGGCAGTATTCATCACTTCAGTTTTTATGTCCCAAGATCTTCGGTAAGAGTTCTTTAATCATGGCTGTGTCCTCAGATAAGTTGAATAAGAGTTGCCCAAATTTTTCCATGCCAATTGGCGGCATTCATTTGTGTGAGTCTGTTACGAATTTTACCAGTTTATTTTCTTTGACTACACGCTCATGGAGTTCGATCAGGTCTTTCACTTCTTTTCGTTTTCTATGAGGGTCTCGGCACCAGCATAAGTCTTCGTTCAGAATTCCACACAGTACTTCTTTCCCTTTCTTTATTTCTTCATAATAGTAGAAAGAATTTATAATATCAAATAGAGTTTCATATGGATACTCCTTCAATGCAGATGTAAGAAAGCATAATGCACTGTTTATTATGTATTTATCTTCCTCCATTGTTAATATTTACTGATTACTGTTTTCGGGTGTCATGTCTACTGCTCGTATATCAACACCTCACAGATATCCACTTATAACTTTTTCTCACGTCACTTTAGCGATAATCCTTCTTCATATTCTGATGCACAAGCACTTCATGCGTCCGTAGATATCACCAGAATCACGAAGACCTAATACATTATTGAGAAAAATAAGAAAACACAGGAGCCATCAGAGCTGGACTACACTGTGGCAGGTGGTAGTAGTAGTAGTGGTAGGTGTAGTAGTAGTAGTGGTAGGCGTAGTAGTAGTAGTGGTAGGTGTAGTAGTAGTGGTAGGTGTAGTAGTAGTGGTAGGCGTAGTAGTAGTGGTAGCTGTAGTAGTAGGTGTAGTAGCTGTAGTAGTAGTGGTAGGTGTAGTAGTAGTGGTAGGCATAGTAGGTGTAGTAGCTGTAGTAGGTGTAGTAGCTGTAGTAGTAGTGGTAGGTGTAGTAGTAGTGGTAGGTGTAGTAGTAGCTGTAGTAGTAGTGGTAGGTGTAGTAGTAGTAGGTGTAGTAGCTGTAGTAGTAGTGGTAGGTGTAGTAGTAGTAGTAGTAGTAGTAGTGGTAGGTGTAGTAGTAGGTGTAGTAGTAGTAGTAGTAGTAGTAGTAGTAGTACAGTTCCTCCTCGTCCTTCGTAAGTCAGTATAAATCATTTACATTTATTTTTATTGTTATTATCATCTATTTTATTTATTTTTTACTCAACCACCAATTAAAATCACTAGATCATTTATCTTGATTTTTTTTTGTTACTGTTATTATTATTATTGTTGTTATTATTGTTATTGTTATTATTATTATTATTGTTATTACTATTATTATTATAATTATTATTATTACGGCTATTGTTATTGTTATTATTATCATTATTATTATTACGGCTATTGTTATTATTATTATTATTAATGCGTTACAGTAAATAATATATATACAAATAAATAAATAAATAAATATAAATATAAATAAATTTATATATATATATATATATATATATATATATATATATATATATATATATATATATATATATATATATATATATATATATATATATATATATATATATAATTTTTTCATTTATTTGACAGGTATTGGTGGCTTTCTTCGGGTGAATTTGGTTCGTATTGTATGGTAAAAAAAAAAAAAAATTATTTCACTATTTATATCATTTTTATTTTTATCTGTATCTGTATAATTATATTTTTTTACTACTTAGTTATTTTATCATTTATATATTCATTTTTTTTTTTTTTTCAGTAGTTGATGTAAATTATTAAAAGAAAATTATGACATCTGGAAAAATGTCTCTGATTTAACGAGGCTTATTATTATTATTATTATTTTTTATTATTATTATTATTATTATTATTATTTTTTTTTTTTTTATTATTATTATTTTTTTTTTTTTTTTTTTATTAATTATGTTTATTTATTTATTATTATTATTATACTGTATTATTATTTTTATTAATTTTTTTTTTTTATTATTATTATATTATTATTTTTATTATTTTTATCATTATTATTATTATTATTTTTATTTTTATTTTTTTAATCATTATTATATTATTATTATTTTTATTATTATTGTTTTTATTATTTTTATTTTTATTGTTTTTATTACTTTTTATTTTAATGTTTTTATTATTTCTATTATTGTTTTTTATTATTATTATTATTATTATTATTATTATTATTATTATTATTATTATTATTTATATTAATATTTTTATTATTATTATTAATATTATTATTATTATTATTATTGATGTTCAAATTAATTATAAAATCATACCATGCAAACGACCATGCTATTAATTAATGAGGAAATAATATACTTTATTTTGGGAGGACATTGGAGCAACCTGATTCCTCAAAAAAAAAAAAAAAAAAAAAAAAAAATTATTATTATTATTATTATTATTATTATTATTTCCTCCTTAAATGGGGTTACCACTACTCGGGAAATTTTTTTGGAGGCTACAAATTCCTCCACCCACCCCCACGAAACACACACTCCTATTTCTATATACCAGTGAAGTCTGTTTCGTGGAGGAAATTGTAGCCTTCAGTAGGACTCAGGATTTTTTTTTTTTGGTTAGGGTGTATTTTTTGGGAGTGTTACTGATTTCTCCTGTCTGTACACGAAATAGGTTATACACACACACACACACACACACAGCATCTCATTCTGCTCTATACACACACACACACACACACATCTCATTCTACTCTATACACACACACACACACACACACATCACCTCCTACCCTATGGTCAATGAGATGCCCCTTTTCAGGTGTGTGTGTGTGTGTGTGTGTTCTGTTTTGTGGTATGGTTTTGGAGGAATCAGTTTCCTTCTGGTTAATTTCCAACGTACATTAATTATTATTAATCCCTTGAATAAATGTATATTTTATATATATATATATATATATTATATTCAGATTATATTTATATTTGCATGCACTTAAAAAAATCGAATCACAATGTGGTTTATTTATCATATTCTTATACAAAGTTTTCAAAAAATTTATGTATAGCTTTACGTTTATTATATAATACTACAACTACTACTACTACTATTACTACTACTACTACTATTACTACTATTACTATTACTACTACTATTACTATTACTACTACTATTACTACTACTATTACTACTACTATTACTACTACTATTACTACTACTATTACTATTACTACTACTATTACTATTACTACTACTATTACTATTACTACTATTACTACTACTACTACTACTACTTCTATTGCTATTACTACTACTACTACAACTACTACTATTATTACTACTACAACTACTACTACTACTATTCCTTCAAATGATAATCTGTATAATATTTTGCACTAAAATTACACACGACGAATCGTAAAATTTATACGAAAATTTGGACAGACACAATGTTGATATTAATATTACACACACACACACACACACACACACACACACACACACACACACAATAACAAATAACACTAACTTACACACACACACACACACACAATAACAAATAACACTAACTTACACACACACACACACACACAATAACAAATAACACTAACTTACACACACACACACACACACACACACACACACACACACACACTACATCTATTTTACATCATTTTATATCATCTAAACATCATTATAATTGTCTAAACATTATTTACTTGGCAACAAATTTGTATATAGTTAATCCTGAATATTTTCTATAAATATACATATTTCATAAGAGTTAAAATGATATATTTATATAGATAAGGTGAGATATCTCTTGTTGTTGTTTTTGTTGTTGTTGTTTTTGTTGGGGGTCCTTCAGACTATGGGTCGATTCCACAGTGGTTGGTATTGGTTTGTAAGCACGCCAACGAAAGAATGTTTGCCATGTAAATGACTTATGGGTGAATTATTTGATTAATTTTGTGAGTAAACTATACAGTGATCATCATTATCTAACTGTTGGATAGATTTTGTAAATGTGGATACTCCCCTTTTGGAAAATAATGAAGCCTTACAAGTGTGGTTGGTTGGGAAGCTAACAAACCAATACCACTGTGGAATCAACTCTAAAATAATGAAGCCTTACAAGTGTGGTTGGTTGGGAAGCTAACAAACCAATACCACTGTGGAATCAACCCTAAAATAATGAAGCCTTATAAATGTGGTTGGTTGGGAAGCTAACAAACCAATACCACTGTAGAATCGACTCTATGCCACGAAACAATAGATAGATCCCTTATTAGTACCATTGATGGGGTTGCTGTCTATCTGTCTGTCTGTCTGTCTGTCTGTTTGTCTGTGTTCTGGTATAATTAGGAGGAATCAGTGTCCTTCCAATTTACCGACAAGATAATTTCACCTTTAATAAATAAGAGGAGAATTTTCTTTTCTTGGTGAATTTGAAGGTCTGTGATTCTTCCAAACTATGCCACGAAACACACAGACAGACAGACAGACAGACAGACACACAGATAGACAGACACAGACAGACAGACACACAGACAGACAGACACACAGACAGACAGACACACAGACAGACAGACAGACAGACACATAGACACACAGACACACAGACAGAGAGACAGACACACAGACAGACAGACAGACACACAGACAGACAGACAGGCACATAGACACACAGACAGAGAGACAGACACACAGACAGACAGACAGACAGACAGACACACAGACAGACAGACAGACAGACAGACAGACAGACACACAGACAGACAGACACACAGACAGACAGACACACAGACAGACAGATAGACAGATAGACAGACATGTTACCTTTTAATACTATTGTGTGTGTCTGTTTTCTGGTATAGTTTGGAGGAATCATAGACATTCCAACTTACCAACCAAGATAATGTTACCTTAAGGGACCCTGTATGTATGTGTGTGTGTGTGTGTGTGTGTGATGTAGTCAACAGAGAATTGGAGGTAAATGAGTCCTTCAAATATTGCCACGAAACACACCTATATGGAAGGAGCTAAACACACACACACACACACACACCTATATGGAAGGAGCTAAACACACACACACCTATATGGAAGGAGCTACACACACACACACACACACACCTATATGGAAGGAGCTACACACACACACACACACACACACACACACACACCTATATGGAAGGAGCTAAACACACACACACACCTATATGGAAGGAGCTAAACACACACACACACACACACACCCCTATATGGAAGGAGCTACACACACACACACACACACCTATATGGAAGGAGCTAAACACACACAAACACACACACACACACACACACACCTATATGGAAGGAGCTACACACACACACCTATATGGAAGGAGCTACACACACACACACACCTATATGGAAGGAGCTACACACACACACACACACACCTATATGGAAGAAGCTTGTTTCGTGGCATAGTCAGGAGGAATCAGAAGCCTCCAATTTTCATACACAATCACAATAGTTCTTTAAGGACCCTGTGATCGTGTATGAAATTTGAAGGCTTCTGATTCCTCCTGACTATGCCACGAAACAAGCTCCTTCCATATAGGCGTGTGTGTGTGTGTGTGTGTGTTTAGCTCCTTACATATAGGTGTGTGTGTGTTTAGCTCCTTACATATAGGTGTGTGTGTGTTTAGCTCCTTACATATAGGTGTGTGTGTGTGTAGCTCCTTCCATATAGGTGTGTGTGTGTGTGTGTTTAGCTCCTTCCATATAGGTGTGTGTGTGTGTGTGTTTAGCTCCTTCCATATAGGTGTGTGTGTGTGTGTGTGTGTTTAGCTCCTTCCATATAGGTATTTGTTTCGTGGCATGGTCTGGAGGAATCAAAAGCCTCCAATTTTCAGACTACATCAGTATTGGCTATAATTATTGAGTATTGGTTATAAATAGATGTTAATAGTTGACATGAATAATTTATAAATAATAATTTTAGTGTTATCAGTGTTGGATAGATAATATTTTCCTTGGATAGATAATATTTTCATTGGATAGATAATATTTTCCTTGGATAGATAATATTTTCATTCGATAGATGATATTTTCCTTGGATAGATAATATTTTCCTTGGATAGATAATATTTTCCTCTGATAGATATTTTCCTTGAATAGATAATATTTTCATTGGATAGATAATATTTTCATTGGATAGATAATATTTTCATTCGATAGATAATATTTTCCTTGGATAGATAATATTTTCCTCTGATAGATATTTTCATTGGATAGATAATATTTTCATTGGATAGATAATATTTTCATTGGATAGATAATATTTTCATTGGATAGATAATATTTTCATTGGATAGATAACATTTTCCTTGGATAGACAATATTTTCCTTGGATAGATAATATTTTCCTTGGATAGATAATATTTTCCTTGGCTATTAATAGATGTAGTTGATATGAATAATTCTTAATTTAATATGAATAACTTTTTTTTAATCCCTTATGTAATTAACAAACATTTTTTTTTTATCCTTTATATAATCATGAATAACCTTTTAATTTTTTACGTGAATAGCCTTTTAATTTTTTACGTGAATAACCTTTTAATTTTTTACGTGAATAGCCTTTTAATTTTTTACGTGTAAAATTTGTATAACTTTTTATTTGTTTACGTGTAAAATTTGTAAATATCTTTTTGTTTATGTGTAAAATTTGTATAACTTTTTTATTTGTTTATGTAAAATTGTATAACTTTTTTATTTGTTTACGTGTAAAATGTGTATAATTTTAATTTTGTTTACGTAATTTTCTATACATAATTTGTATAATAATATATTTTTGTTTACGTGTAAAAATTGCATAAGTTCTTTGTTTGTGTAAAATGTGTATAATATATTTTTGTTTACGTGTAAAAATTGTATAACTTCTTTGTTTGTGTAAAATGTGTATAATATATTTTTGTTTACAGTCTCGTCCTCGTCACCACGCAAACCGTCCACTGCCACACGGATGATTGTCAGCGGTGTTGGGGAAAGTGCTATACAAAGACACGAATACTTAGTAGCACAACAGTCGGTCACATCTACAACACCTTCCCCTGCACCAACCATCTCTGTCGTACCGGGTGGAGGGGGGGGAACCAAGTCACCTGTACCCCCGCCCCCAGCCCCTCATGGTACCGTCACTACTATTTACCGTGATGGCAAGAAGGAGACACTTATTAATGATATAGGGCCTTCACCTGGTCATCCCTCATCGGCCCCACTCCACGCGGTAAGTCCATATCTATTTATCTATCTATCTATCTATTTATCTATCTATATATTGATTATTATTAGTAGTAGTAATAGTGTTTATTTATCTATTTATCTATCTATCTAGCTATCTATTTATCTATTTATTTATCTTTATTTATCTATCTATTTATTTATTTATTTATTTATTTATTTATCTATCTACCTATCTTTATTTATCTTTCTATCTATTTATCCATCTATCTATTTATTTATCTATCTATCTATATATTTATTATTATTAGTGGTAGTAGTGTTTATTTATTTATTTATCTATCTATCTCTTTATTTATCTATTTATCTATTTATTTATTTATCTATCTATTTATTTATTTATTATTAGTAGTATTAGTAGTAGTAATATTAGTGTTTATTATTAGTATTAGTATTATTAGTATTAGATCTCTTCATATTATGTATAATAATTTTTTATCATTGCATATTATTATCATTACTATTATTATTATTATCATTATTATTATTATTATTATTGTTGTTGTTATTATTATTGTTAATATTATCCTTCTTCAAATGTGTGCAGTTAATATTTATCATAGCTTATTATTATTATTATTATTATTATTATTATTATTATTATAACATACTAATATAATTCCTTTCATTTTCATGTAATTATACTTTATCAATTAATATTTCATATGCATGTATCAAAATCCATCAATTTATTAATTATTTAAAATTATTATAAAATTTCCTTACATGTAATTTTTCCTTACGTGTCAAAAATGTGTTGGTGGGGGGCATTTAAAAGAGGGGGCGGGGGGCGGGGGGGGGTAGTATATTTTTGGTACATTGGAGTGCCTTGAGTCCTCCAAAGTATGTCAGTAAACAAACAAACAAGCAAACAAACAACAGAGTCAAATGAATGAAAATTTGGGTGGCCTGGTGATGTTGTTGTTGTTGATGTTGTTGTTGTTGTTGTTTGGAATAGTTTGGAGGAATCAGTTGCTCCAGATTCACCACCACCAACACCTACACTTTACTACCCTCCCCCCTCCCCCCTCTTAATTAAGGACCCTGTGATTGTATATGGGAATTGGAGGCTTCTGATTCCTCCTGACCATGCCACGAAACACACACACTCCTTCCATATACAGTAGGTGTGTGTGTGTGTGTGTTTCGTGACAATATTTGAAGGACTCGATTACCTCCAATTTTCTGACTACATCACACACAGGGTCCCTAAATTTTGCATGCAGTGTCTTATATGTAAATTTGAGTTGCTTAAAGTGCAGGAATTTTCATTAAATTATAAAATACTTCTCGTAATAAGATAACATACAAACTATTCTACAAATATTATTATTATTATGATATTGAATTGTACCGTAAGTTTAAAGATCGTATTTGGTTTGATGTGGTTAGGTTAGGTTTGATTTGGTTACGTTAGCTTAGGTTAATTTTGGTTAGGTTAGGTTAATTTTGGTTAGGTTAGGTTGATTTTGGTTAAGTTAGGTGAGGTTAGCTTAGGTTAGGTTGGATTTGGTTAGGTTAGGCTGGATTTGGTTTGGTTAGGTTGATTTTGGTTAGGTTAGGTTGATTTTGGTTAGGTTAGGTTAGGGTAGTGATCGAAAGAGTGAGAGTGAGAACAGAGAGGTGGGTGGGTGAGGAGCAGGGTGGGTTTAGGAAGGGTAGAGGGTGTGTAGACCAGATTTTTTCCTTGAGGTGTGTTGTGGAGAAGTATCTGGAGAAGGGACAGAAGTTGTATGCTGCATTTATGGATTTGGAGAAGGCTTATGACAAAGTAGATAGAGAAGGTCTGTGGAAAGTACTGAGAATATATGGAGTGGTTGGAAAGTTGCTGGAGGCAGTGAAGATCTGGTATGAGGGTTGTAAGAGTGGCAGTCAGGGTGGAGAGTGAACAGAGTGAGTTGTTTAACTTGACCGTTGTGGATGTCATGGTGGAGAGTGAACAGAGTGAGTTGTTTAATTTGAACGTTGGGTTGAAGCAAGGGTGTGTCATGTCCCCATGGTTGTTCAATGTATACATGGATGGAGTTATGAAGGAAATACAGGGAAGAGCAGTGGGTGTTGGTGTACCTCTGATAAGGGAGGGGAGTGAGTGGAAGTTGCCTGTGTTGCTGTTTGCTGATGATACAGTTCTGCTGAGTAATGATGAGTGGGAGTTACAGGGATTGGTGAATATGTTTGGAAATGTGTGTGAGAAACGGAACCTGAAGGTGAATGTAGTGAAGAGCAAAGTTATGGTGTTTGAAAGGGGTACAACCACAGGTTGTGAAGTGAGGTTAAATGGACAGGTTATGGAGAATGTCAGCTCATTTAAGTATTTGGTCAGTGTGATAAGTAAAGATGGGAGGTTAAAGGATGAGATGTGAGAGAGAGGGTACAACAGGGAAAGAGGGTTGTAGGAACACTGAAAGCAGTCACAAGGAATAGGGTGATGAGTATGGAAGTGAAGAAAACGCTACATGATTGTGTGGTAATCCCGACACTGACATACGGGAGTGAAACTTGGACCATGATGGAAAGATATAAATCAAGAGTTAGAGGGATGGAAATGAACTACCTTAGAAGTGTGTGTTTAATGACATGGAGAGACAGACTGACCAATGAAGAGGTACAGGAGCAGTGTGGTGTGTGTGTGTAGTGACATGGAGAGACAGACTGACCAATAAAGAGGTACGGGAGCAGTGTGGTGTGTGTGTGTAGTGACATAGAGAAACAGACTGACCAATGAAGAGGTACAGGAGCAGTGTGGTGTGTGTGTGTAGTGACATGGAGAAACAGACTGACCAATGAAGAGGTACAGGAGCAGTGTGGTGTGTGTGTATAGTGACATGGAGAGACAGACTGACCAATGAAGAGGTACAGGAGCAGTGTGGTGTGTGTGTGTAGTGACATGGAGAGACAGATTGACCAATGAAGAGGTACAGGAGCAGTGTGGTGTGTGTGTGTGGACGTGTTGGAGAGTGTGAAAAGGAACACTTTGAGGTGGTTCGGTCATGGGAAGCGAGAGGTTGGTTAAGAGAGTGTACGAGAATGAGGTGGAGGGATGGAGGGGGAGGGGCAGACCGAGAGTGAGGTGGAGGGATGGAGTTGAGAGGTATGTGAGGGAGAGTGAGGTGGAGGGATGGAGTTGAGAGGTATGTGAGGGAGAGTGAGGTGGAGGGATGGAGTTGAGAGGTATGTGAGGGAGAGTGAGGTGGAGGGATGGAGTTGAGAGGTATGTGAGGGAGAGTGAGGTGGAGGGATGGAGTTGAGAGGTATGTGAGGGAGAGTGAGGTGGAGGGATGGAGTTGAGAGGTATGTGAGGGAGAGTGAGGTGGAGGGATGGAGTTGAGAGGTATGTGAGGGAGAGTGAGGTGGAGGGATGGAGTTGAGAGGTATGTGAGGGAGAGTGAGGTGGAGGGATGGAGTTGAGAGGTATGTGAGGGAGAGTGGTATGGGGTGGGAGGAGGGACGTCAGTTAACAGGGAACAGGGGTTCATGGGGCCGATTCATTTGTGGCCAACCCTTCGGGGATTAAGGCATCTGGCAATAGATAGATAGATAGGTTAATTTTGGCTAGGTTACGCTAATTTTGGTTAAGTTAGGTGAGGTTAGGTTAAGTTGGATTTGGTTAAGTTAGGTTGATTTTGGTTAAGTTAGGTTGATTTTGGTTAAGTTAGGTTGATTTTGGTTAGATTAGGTGAGGTTAAGTTAGGTTGATTTTGGTTAAGTTAGGTTGATTTTGGTTAGATTAGGTTGATTTTGGTTAGATTAGGTTAGGTTAGGTTAGATTAGGTTGGATTTGGTTAGATTAGGTTAGTTTACACGAAAAACTCCATTGGTGGTGTGTTTGTATAAAAATGGTGACAGTCTTTAAGGACCCTGTGATCGTGTATGGGAATTGGAGGCTTCTGATTCCTCCTGACTATGACACGAAACTGGCTCCTTCCATAACACGAAACAAACAAACAAACAAACAAACAAACAAGACCATATGTAGAAAAACTTTAATGATGGCCTGTTGTTGTTGTTGTTGTTGTTTGAAATAGTTTGGGGGAATCAAATTAATCACCAACACTATAATATAAACTTCATAAATTTGTAAACGAATAAATTACTGAAAGGAAGATTAATTTGTTGGTGAGTTTGAAGGTTTGTGAGACATCCAAACACACACGAAACACACAGACAAACAGACAGACACACACACACACACACACACCAGTCAGGAAGAATCAGAAACCTACAATTTTCATCATACAATCAAGTCACACAGGGGCCTTACTTACAAATTGTCAATAATTACTTATATGATAATTATACGTGTGCTGTGTCAAATTATATCTATTTTTCCCCTTCTGTCCTTCCCAAATTTTTTTTTTTTTTTTCACTCACGCTGTTCGTAAAATTAACAACGAAAATAAAAAACAAACAAACGAAGGGAATGAAGAAATGGAGTTACCCAAAGTGTCCACCATTTTTGCTACAACTTGATTTTTGTTCATCAACGTCGGAGGAAGAGGAGGAACAAGACCAGGAAAGTCGACTCTTATATCCATCAACGAAAGAAAAATATAAAGGATTGAAAAGAGATATTGATGATGAGTAGATAAAGAGATAAAGAAAGATTGATAAAGAGAGATATTGATGATGATGATTAGATAAAGAGATAAAGAAAGATTGATAAAGAGAGATATTGATGATGAGTAGATAAAGAGATAAAGAGATATTTAGGATTAAAGAGATATTGAGGTAAAGAAATATATTG